>JAJTUV010002950.1:212500-272759 GCA_021653895.1 Mastomys natalensis
TAGCTGAATAATATTCCATTGTGAAATTTACCACTTTTTCTGCATCTATTCTTCCATTGTACATTTGGGTTTTTTTCCATGTCCTGGCTATCATAAATAAGGCTGCTATGAACATAATAAAACCTATGTCCTTGTTATATATTGGAGTATCTTTTGGGTATATGCCCAGTGGTCGTATAGCTGGGCCTTAAGGTAGAACTATTTTCAATATTCTGAGGAATCACCGAATTAATTCTCACAGTGACTGTACTACCTTGCATTCATTTGCATCAGCAATAGAAGAGTGCTCTTCTTTCTCCACATCCTTGCCAGCATCTGATGTTGCCAGAGTTTTACATCTTAGCTATTCTGATTGGTGAAAGGTGGAATCTCAAGGTCATTTAGATTTCCATTTCCCTGATGGCTAAGGATGTTGAACATTTCTTTAAGTACTTCTCATCCATTCAAGATTCCTCAGTTTAGAATTCTTTGTTTTAGCTCTATACCCCATTTTTAAATTAGGTTATTTGGGCTTTTTTTGGAGTCTACCTTCTTCAGTTCTTTATATATTTTGGATATAAGCCCTCTGTTGGATGTAAGGTTAGTCAAGATAATTTCCATATCTGTAGGCTGCTATTTTTCCTATTGACAGTGTTCTTTACTTAACAGAAGCATTTCAATTTTATGATGTCCCATTTGTCAATTGTTGATCTTAGAGCCTGAGCAATTGGTGTTCTGTTCAGGAAAATTTCACCTGTACCAATATGTTCAAGTCTATTTCCCATGTTCTCTTCTACTAGGTTCAGGGTGTCTGGTTTTACTTCGAGGTCCTTGATCCACAGATAAACTAAACAGTAATATACCCCTTAAGTAAATAGAAGCAGTCATTAAAAGTCTCCCAACCAAAAACACCAGGGCCAGATGGTTTTAATGCAGAATTCTATCAGACCTACAGACAAAACCTGATACCAATACTTCTCAAACTAATCCACAAAATAGAAACAGAATGAATTCTTCCTAACTTGTTCTATGAAGCCACAGTTACACTGATACCTATACCACACAAAGACTCAACAAGGAAAGAGAATGAGAACGTCAGACCAATTTTGCTTATGAATATTGATGAAAAAATACTCAATAAAATTCTCACAAACCAATCTAGGAACACATCAAAACCATCATTCACCATGATCGAGTAGGCTTCATCCCAGGGATGCAGGGATGATTCAATATAGGAAATCCATCAATGTAATCTACTATATAAACTCAAGGGAAGAAAACAACACATGATCATTTCATAAGATGCAGAAAAAGCCTTTGACAAAATGCAAAACCCCTTCATGATAAGGTTTTGTAAAGATCAGGAATTCAAGGCACATGCCCAAACATAATAAAAGCAATATACAGCAAATCAACAGCTAACATCAAATTAAATAGAGAAAAACTTGAAGCAATCTCACTAAATCTGAGAGAAGACAAGGCTGCCTGCTCTCTTTGTATCTTTTCAATATATTACTTAAAGTTCTAGCCAGAGCAATTATGCAACAAAATGAGGTCAAATAGATCCAAATTGAAAAGGAAGAAATCAAGGTATTACAATTTATGAATGATATGATGATATACATAAATGACCCCAAAAATTCTACCAGAGAACTCCCAAAGCTGATAAACAACTTCAGCAAAGTGGCTGGATATAAAATTAACTCAAACAAATCAGGAGCCTTCTTCTATTCAAAGGATAAAGTGGCTGAGAAAGAAATTAGGGAAATGACACCCTTCACAATAGTCACAAACAAAATAAAATACCTTGGTGTGAATCTAACCAAGCAAGTGAAAGATCTGTATGACAAGAACTTCATTTCTCTAAAGAAAGAAATTGAAGATCTCCGAAGATGAAAAGATCTCCCATGCTCGTGGATCAGTAAGATTAACATAGTAAAAATGACAATCTTATCAAAAGCAATCTACAGAGATTTTTAATTGTTAGTGTGATAAATGGACACTGTTTTGATGCACCATTATTAAGTAAACTGCAAATTTTTCATTCTAGTCTGAAAAAAGATGCATAGATACACAATTAATTCCCTTAGGGATGATAACAAATACTTGTTATTAACTTTGATCTTTGCCCCAAAAGACTTGGGATATTTTATATTATTGGAAATTATCATTAACAAAACATTCTAGAACAGAACCATTATATTCCCTAATATTGCATGAATACTCTTCTTGTGTTTACTCAAGCAGCCCCCCGACACACACATGTACACACAGCATTACCAAATTCATCTTTGCAGATGTGCATGAACCAGTGGTGTCTCTGCTCTGTCTGTCTGTGAAGGGCAATAACAAAATGTTACAGCCCATTTAGCAACAAACTATGCATCTTTTCTGTAAGACTTTGCTTACATTTTATTTGCAACATTTTATCTCCTCTATAAATTTTATTTCATAGTCTTTAGTAATTTCTGGCAACAGAAGTAGACACCCAGATGGTATCTCTTTTCTCCATAAGCTTGAAATAATGTCTCAATATAAATTCCAATCCCACTTTTTTATGATTTACATTCTAAAATTTAATACGTGGCAACACATGCAAATATTGAGACAATACATGTAGCTGAATGTGACAGCAGAAAACTTTAAGTATTAGAAAATACTGTGTAGTTTCATCGAGTCAATGATAATTTAATTAAAAGCATACCTGATGACACAGGCATAAAGCCCACTGTCCTGTAGTAATGTTGGTCTGAACCAAATGGAGTCTTCCTCTTTGCTCATTCTACTTCCATCAAAGGCAATAGGCTCTTCAAAATCTCCTGGACCAGAGCTTTTATACCACATTAAGCTGAGTCCAGCACTTTGGGCAAGAGAGTAGTTTGTCCTGATATAACCATAAAAGAGTGCACACTTGATTCTAACAGGTTCTCCCACCAAAACTTGGTACTTCTTGATATCAACAGACCAATCAGTGCATCCATCAGCTGCAGTAATAAAGAGAGGAAAGAGAAGAAAATCATTAGAGAAAAGAATTAGCAGTATAATTATTCATTCATTTACTTAACTGTTTACAGAGCATATGTATTGAGTCAGATTTATTCTAGACTCATAGAATATAGTGATGAATAATACAGAGATTTGTCCTCAAAAATAGTTTACTCTGCTGCAAACATTGTATTTGTTTAGTTTTATTTTGTATCACTAAGCTCATTATTTATTTACTATTACTCAGTTATATATATACTATTTAACTTTCTCTGTAAAAATAAATCCTGGCCTTCAAAATATTTTTCTCAGTTGTTTGGGATCCACATAAAGACTGAGCTGCACATCTGCTACATATGTGGGGAACAGGAAGGGAGGAGTAGGCTAAGTCTCAAATGCATATGGTCTTTGGTTGGTGGTTATGTCTCTTAGAGCCCCAAGGATCCAGGTTACTTGACTCTATTAGTCTTCCTGTGGAGTTCTTATCCCTTTTGGGGCCCTCAGACTTTCCTCCCAAATCTTCCATAAAAGTTTCCAAGCTCCATACAATGTTTAGGTGTCTGTGTCTCTATCTGTCTAAGTCAGCAGCTGGGTGGAGCCTCTCAGAGGACAGCTATGTCTGCAAGCATAACAGAGTATTATATCATTCAGTGTAAGGCATTGGTGCTTGTCCATGGGATAGTTCTCTAGTTGGAACAGTTATTACTTAGCAAGTCCCTCAGTCTTTGTACCATTCCCCGTCTCTGCATTTCTTGTACACAGGATAAATTTTGGGTTGAAACTTTTGTGGGTGAGTTGGTGTCCCTATCATTCCACTGGGGTTCCTGCCTGGCTACAGGAAGTGACCTTTTCAGGTTCTATATCTCCAACGATGTGAGTCACAGCTAAGGTCATCCCCATTGATTCTTTGGGAGCCTTCTCTATCCCAGGTCTCTGGCATACACTCGAGATGCCCCCACCTCCCCACCCCTACCAGTTCCAGATTTCTATTCAATCTCATGGCCATCTGGCCTTTGAGGGGTGCCTGGGAGGAGGAGCAGAGATTGGGATGTAAAGTGAATTAAAAGAAAAGAAAAAAAAGAAATTTAATTTTCCAGCAATGATAAAATTCTGAAATTAAAATACATGTGTATTTAAAAAAGTATTTTTCTTTTTTTTTCTAATGTATTGAAGTTTTGTCAATAGAGGGGGCTGGAGAGAAGTTGTTCTTCTCCCATGCTTACTTGGCAGGCTTCTGCAGCATATAGGACTTCCCTAGGACTCCTAAAGTGAATGGTACCCAGCAACTTGGTTAAAGAACAAAACTATTCTTCAGGTGAGACGTCTTGTAATGAATATTTCCCCTAGGAACATTAGAAAGAGTGTTTCTGGCAACCCCAGGGGACAGTTGTATTGCCATCAAGTTCTGCTAATGCAGAAACTCTGTGACTTCTAACATTCAGTTAAGCATGGCAATGCTTTCTCAATAATGTAAGCATCTCTGCTCTGGTGAGAGAAAAATAATGGGATCCATTACTTGGAATTTCCATTTTATTTGTTTGGACAAGGGCAAATGGTCCACTATTAATTAAGGGTCTCTTTGCTGTGAACTGAATGTTTGTGTAACCCCCTCCTCCTGCATACATGGAAGTAGTAACAACACACTATGCTAGTGTTTGGAGATGGGTATTTGGCATTAGATTAGGTCAGAAGGCTGTGGCTCCTTCTGATAGGATTAGTGCCCTTAGATGTAGAGACATGAAAGCTTATTCTTTTTTCCATTGGGACTCACAAAGAGTTCATTGTGTAAGTACACAGAATGAAGGTAGCCATTTGTAAGTTTTAAAAAGAACCATGACTACAATTGAATTGATTGGTACATTGATATTGGACTTTCCAGGTATTAACACTGGGAATAATAAGCTAGCATCATATAAACCACTCCACTCATTATATTTTGTTATAGTAACCAAGTAGAATAATGTATTTTTTTTCTTGATATTAATGTATCCCTTTAGTATTACAATACCTTTTTACATTTGATAATTCTCTATAATTTGATAATTTATGCTAGAATTTTTGTTTGAATTTCAATGCCATTTCTTTCACAGATTAGACCCATATAGTTAACATCATAAATGAATATGTTATAGTTAAACATTATGGGAAGAAATAAAATTAATTGAGTTGAGCTCTGATAGCAGTTTCAAAATCAGAGACAGAGGTAAGCAGTTACTGCTTTGACTTCTGAGAACACTGAGGAAATTATAAAATAATCCAAGGAGTAAGATTTGTTGGATTTAAGTACCATCTCCCAAAGAAAATCTTAAGACCATTGTTTTTTACACCAACTATCATTGAGTAGCAATAATGACCTGGGACTTGTCATATGTCTATGCTGCTATCCACTTGCCTCAGAGGCTGAATTTTAGTATATCAGGCATAGTCCAAGATATCTGGTGACAGCATCTTTTAATATCCCCTTACCTGACATACATACAAAAACAACAGATTCTAACGTGGCTGACACATCAATATTATCTATATACTTGAGATATCAGTAACTTCCAAGAAAAACAAATGATGAATAAAAACATGATCATATTAAGGTTTCTCAAAATATTTGAATAAATATTTAAATAAATGACAGAATTGTTTTCTCTGTCAATATTTCTGGTAGTTTGCATTATTTTTAGAAGTTCTCTTTTTTTTCTTTCCATTTTTCCATTAATTAGTAGAAACTAAATTAGGGGAATGATGACATTTCATTCTAGCATATAGCAGCATCTGCTTAAGAGATGATCACATATATAATTCTACTGGTATTGACCAAAATGACTATTGATATATTCAGTTCCTTTGGGTTTTCTTTATTTCAGGGAATATGTTCTATTTAGAAAAATCAGTAAAACTACTTCTAGATACTTTTGTTGTAAACCAAAAGTAGGTAAACCTTCAAATATTCATCTTCTGATTATAAAGTATATTATCAAGTAATTGTGGAGAGCAATAATATGAGATCTGTTTTTCTTTCTTCCAGAATAAAATCTCCTTGATTAAGAAGTTCACCTTCAGTGAAAAGATTCCATAAGAATAGCCTCCTTCCATATGCCTCTGCAGTACATATTCCTTTAATACCATTGGGAGTTTATGAAGCTAGAAAAGTATTTTGGAAAATAAAAGAAGAAAGCAATATCCTTCTTTCTTTCTTATGCCACTCTAAAATTTGAGGGAACTTAGATGAAGGCAGTGATAGAATTGGGACTCAGAACTAATTGCTTTCCAGAGAGTTCATACTGAAGTATCATTTCATGAACAAAAGCTATATACACTGGAAAATGTCAATATATTCAAATGAGATTAGAAAAAGTATTTTAATTAAGTCACTATTCCTACATATGTAAGAGCTCAAAATATTTCCATGGTAACAAGCTTAAAGGTTGAATTCTAAAAAATAATCTAATCATTAGAACTCACACATATTGCATCCTAATATGAATATGTGTCAGGTGTGGTGGCACATGTCTGTACTTCACAGACACAAGAGACAAGAGAATCAGGTGATCAAGACCAGCATAAGGTATATGGGGAATTTAAGGTCAGTCTGTATTACTTAGCTAGACCCTGTATATAAAAACAGAAAAGGAAACAAGAAAGAAAGAAAAAAAAACTTTGAAAAGTGCTGTACCTCAGGGGTAGGGTAGGGGCGTTTGATGGACATGCATATCATCCTGTGTTTAAACTAAAGTAAATGTCAGTGTTGATTTTAAAAAAAAGACATCAATGGTTTTCTCAGAAATGTTCAAGCCTTCTCTTTACCATTTGTGAATGATGAATACTCACTACACAGTGGTTGCCTCTTTGAAATTTATACTTAATTGAGAAAAGCTACCTTTCAGGAAAAATTGGTACCCTTTTGAGTATGGCCTACTGTCAAAAGACAATATCCAACAGGATAATTGTGTAGTGGAGAGCTTAAGATATTGCCAACCCTAGAATTAACAGGATTCCTGCTTCTTACTCAGCTCCCAAATTCCTTGTTTCGATTCTCCCTCATCCATGTATATTTTTTTGAGAAGATAATTTCCAATATCAATCATATGAATGACAAAATCTTGTCTTGAGTTAAGTTCTATGAAGATGGTCTAACACATTATATATTCATGTATTGAGAAACAGGTTCATTTGAGGTCACTGTCCTGTTGAAAATATACATAACTTAGTAGTCTAACATGGGAATGCAGTAATAAGAAATTCACATGGATAGCTCTGATAATACTGCATGGAAAGTAGATATTGGAGATATATGTGGAATTTTAGCAAGTTGACCACACAAAGGACAGACAGACAAATGCAGGTATAGGCATGAAGAGAAAAGTAAAGCCACACAAGTAAGATATTTTATTAGTTTTACAAGTACTGTTAATGAATTAGTATTGTATCTCAAATTTAAGGCAAAAAAGAATATAAAGGAAAGAGGTAAACAAAGGAAGGTTCTGGAGTGTAAGAGATGTCAAAATGACGTTTAGATTTCTTGTAAGAGCAATGGTGTATCTTGAAGTATTTTAATCAGATACTGGTTTTTGTAATTTAATAGTTTTCCCCCTAATATACTGTGTGGAATTTTGGGTCAGAGTATGCATTAGAAAAAGGCCAGAACCATGGAACTCATATGCTGAAGGTCTGAATTCAGACAGACATAGCATAACATTAATTTTTTGTCAAAGATTCCTGAAGTACACATAGGCAGGAGCAGGAAATTGAGTAAATATTAAACCGCAAGAGAGCAGGAGAGAGGAATAAGCTCATTTTTACTTTGTAACATTGTTTTTGCTGTTGTTACCGACTTTTACAATTTTTGCAGTCAAATAGAATGTTAACAGTCCAATATTTATCAAGTGGCAATGTCTTTGAAATGCTTTTAATAATGTCCTCATTAAAAGGTTTTAGGCTATGAAAATACAGAGAAGTTTAAAAGTCTTAGCAGATAGAGTTAAAGTGTTTGCTTGTATTTTCCACTTCTCCAAATGGCAGTAGCCAGAAATGAATGGCTGTCATAGTGGTGTCCATTGATTTTACCCTATTAATGTAAAGAAACCAAAGCTAAAGACATGCTTATCATTAATGAATACAAACCATGTGCATAATCTATTACAGGCACTGAACAAAAGACTGAGGCTAGATTTTGAATAGGCACTGCCGGATTCACTTTCAAAAATATAAATTTCATAATTGAAAGCTGGTGTAAATTATAGTCTGTGTCATTTTAAGGGGAAAGCAGAAGTCACCTCAAACTATCTATACTGAGAATAATAAACCTCAACAAAAGCTAACTTTGGCATTCGAGTTCCATTCACAAAGTGTACTGTCCCTAACTTTACTTTCTGGATCAAATTTATCAGGGGGGAGTAAAGCTTCCAGAATCTTGCCTTTAAAAATATATACAGTGTAACAAATTTGGAAGAGTGTGTTCAAATATTTTGGAGGGATCTGTGTGGGTGTTAAGAATTGATGTTTCTTCAGAGGCTCTGTCAATTATCAGGAACCCAGTTTCTAGAAATTCTTTGTCTTATAAGGCTTGAAAATTATCATCTATCAGCCTCTCAAAGTAGGTCATCTCAAGCGGGTGCAGACCTTGTGTTGCTGTAACAACATTCCTTCTGAGAGAGCATTGCCTGTTGATAAGGAAAAAGCTGGCTCCAAGGTAAACAAAAAATGAATACCATAGTTTAGCCTTTATCATGCTTAAGTCTCTAAATTCTAACATGTACTCCTAATTGAACCACAACAATATTGCTTTGCATGTTGTATACATTGTACAAACAATGTATTTGATTCCTGTTAACAAGCTAAAAGGAAATATATAGGTGAATAAAGCATTCATAAACTATTATTTTAGCATACAAACTTAAAGTTGGAAAAGTAGGTAATATACAATAAAAAGGTTGGTTCAACAATTGTCTGTACTATTGAATAAACAAAAGAAAACTGTCACTTAGAATGGCAACATGGAGATTAAGTAAATCATATTTCAAATCAGTTTTAGGGATTCTAGTTTCTCACAGTCTTGGGCCAATTTTTTTGGGGATCCTACAAATATGAAAATGTTCTTGAGACTTAGATATCCAGCGAAACTAGAAATAGTCTTTTCAAAGTAGAGATAACTCAATGAGAATGTCATACATTATATTTTTATCATATTCAGCTGCCTCTCCATATCCTAAATTTATTGTCCATTCTATACAACACAGTGTTGTGTGTTCCAAATTAAAAGAAAATCCATTGAGTCCTGTAAGTGTTGAATATTATTCTCATATATTTGGGCATTAAATGGAGAAATGGAGGATATTAGACCTGCTAAGAGCCAATCTCTTTAAAAATGTTAATTCTCCCTCTTCTGGTAGCTATCAATTATCAACAGTTCCTCAGGAGTCAGACTTTGTGGCTACTTCTCTAATTCATGCTGGAATTTTTGACTCTATTTAACATGTTTTAGGCAACAACATCCAAACTGAGGGCAAATCAATGGATAGTGGAGTAGCAATCTGGTGTTGCTTTTCTCTGCAGTGTTCTCTCTGACTCTCTGTCTTGGCCACTTTCTCTCATTCTCTCTCTCACTAATGTGTGTGTGTGTGTGTGTGTGTGGTGTCTGTTCCTGCCTGGCATTAAACACACATTTATACCTATCTGCAGTTAAAATACAAATTCTTCCACTGAGATACATATCCTTACCTCTTAAATATCTTTCTGATCACCTGATATATTTGTATATCTTTATATTTGTAGTTTTTGCATAATGTAAACAGCTTATGCAGAATAAAACAAGTTCATATTAGCAGTTATATTTCTAAAAATAAAAGTAGGAAATATAAGCACTTGTGATAAAAAGGAATATCAGTAATGTTGATTCTTGGTTCTCTAGTAATATCTCCTTGTATTCTTCTAAGATTATAGAAATTTGTGCTTCCAAGTAGCAAGACTCACCCATCCTATAACTTTAAACACATGTTCATGCATACACACTCACACATCACTTATTTTTACTCTAACTTGCCTTTTTATAATTACCCTGTAAATGCCCCTTAGTACCTCTTTTTTTGGGGGGGGGGTTTCCGAGACGGGTTTCTCTGTGTAACCCGGGCTGTCCTGGAACTCACTCTGTTAGACCAGGCTGGCCTCGAACTCAGAAATCCGCCTGCCTCTGCCTCCAAGTGCTGGGATTAAAGGCATGCGCCACCACGCCCGGCTCCCTTAGTACCTCTTGTACTGAATTAATTGTCATCTCTAATCAGGCATCTTCTCCTGAGGAAGTGAAAGGAAGTACAGAGCTGTACATGCAGTGCTTTTATTTCTACTTGTTCCAAGTAAGAAGATACTAGACTTAGGGTTTTTTTCATGTGTTAACTTCCTTTGGATGTTGGATTCTATCTGATCAGTATCTTCTATAAAGAATCAGAAGGAAAATAATTATAAATAACTGTCAGACTTAAATGAGTCAATGGAAACTCTATGCTTAACTTGTCTGTCAATTATGTTACATCATTTACTACCCTGTTCTCACTGTAGTCCAGGGATGTTATAAATGCTAGTGGTAGTGTGATGAAAATAATAAACTTGCAATTATTAGAGATGCCAGATAATAATCATAGTAACATATTATGTCAAGAAGTAAAAACTCAGTCTCATCCTTAGCTCTGCAGCAGAACTCCTGTAGCAACCTTCCTTGCCCCACTCTTCCCATCTCCTGTGGATTCCCAGATCCTCCTTTCTAACCTCCCTTCCCCCATTCATTGTCTTGTCCCAGCACCAACTCCAATAGGGACCCTTTGTGAACCCAAGAGCTTCTTCTGCCAGGACAAGTAGGCAGGGCACACCTCTCCTTCTTTTCCAGTTCCCACACCAAGTCCCATCCCCAGCTCTTTTCTGCTTGGACCCATGCAAACAGAAGATCCAAAGATCTTTTCTTCCAGGGGATTTTATAGACCAATTTTCCTTTTGAACACAGAGAAAACATACTCAATAAAATATTGTGATTTTGAATCCAAGAACACAAGAAAAAAAAAGCATTTTCCATGATCACATAGGCTTCATAGCAGATATGCAAGAAATAAAATTCAGTATATGAAAATCAGTAAAGGTAATCTTTATCTAAAAAAAACTGAAAGAAAAAAACACAAGTTTCCTTCTTTAGATGGAGGAAAAGACCTTGGACAAGTTCCAAACCCCCTTTTCATGATAAAAGTCCTGAGAGATTATTGATACAAGGGACATACTTAAAACATTAATAAAGGCAATATTGCAGCAATCTTATAGCTAAGATCAAAAAATTAAATGGGAAGAAAGAAAATAAAAGTTAATTCAATTTAAAATCAGTACAAAAAATTTGCCCACTCCATATATACCTTATTGCTAAAACAAGACTACTAAAGGAGATCCGGGGAACAAGTTGGAAAGGATGAAGTCAAAAATATCTTTATTCTAAGATGGTCTTATAGTTTTTTAGTGACCATAAAATTTACCAGGGAACTCCAACAGCTGATACACATTTTCAGCAAAGTACCCGGATATAAGATCAACTCCCCCACATCAAAAATCCCCCTAATTTAAATGACAAACAGATGAGAAAGAAGTCAGGGGAAAAAATACCTTCCCAATAGCCTCAAATAATATAAAAATAACTTTGAGAAACTCTAACCAAGCAACTTAAAGAGTTGCGTGAATAAAGGCTCTTTAAGACATTGAAGAATAAAACTGCAGAAAAATTTTCAGAAGATGGAAAGATCTCCCATGTTCATGAATCATAGGTTTAACATAGGGAAAAACGACCATTCTACCAAAACCAACCTACAGATTCAGTGTAATCCCATCAAAGTTCACCCAATTCTTCAGAGGTCTTGAAAAGAAAAAATTTTCAACTTTATATAAAAAACAACAACAACAACACACCAAAACAGGATAGTAAAATCAATTCTGAACAATTAAGGACTTCTGAAGGTCTCTCCATTCCAAATTTCAAGTTGTACTTCAGAGCTGTTATCTTGGAATTTTAAAAAGGAAATTCCTCTGCCTTGGGGTTATGTTTGATCTTAGGCCCTCCCTTGAGCCAAGTGAGGGATAACAGCCGTCAGATCTACAAAATAAAGACTCAGAATAAGTGCTTCTCAGATAATCGGTTAGAAGAACAGCAACAGATGATGTTGTTCTGTGTGCTGGTCTAAGATTCAGTTGCACTCTCTAGACTCAACAGCCTGACTAGGAGTTCTTCAAATCACCCTACACCAACCTCAACATTTATTAAAGCTTATCAACACCTTTCCTTCTGAAAACACTTTCACTTTGTCTTTTAAAATAAGGTATTTGGTTTTAACCTTCTTAATAGGTAATCTGGGGAGTTCCTCATTCTTTGTAAGAAAATTATTATTCTCTCCTTGTCTGTACTAATTCAACTGGAGACATTTTTGAACCTCCATTTTTCTATTCTTAGCATCTAAAATGAAACAAAGAAATGTCTAAAACAGAGACTAAAATAAAATTGGTGGTTTTTATTTTTTTTACTTCTTTCAGTTTATCTGATCTAAAAAAAAAAAACAAAACCCAAAAATCTCATCATTTGGGCCAACACAAACAGATGCAGGGTAGTATGGCAAAAATTGGATTGTTGTTAAGGTTCCATCTTTAAAAGTAAAACAGGCACTTGGGGAAAAGAATTGAAGTGCTTGCCAGGAAAGAAAAGACTGGAATTTGGAATCTCACCACCAGTGTGAATGCTGAGTGAGTGTGGCATTTGTAGCATTTAGAAAGAGGAGACTAGGGATTTGCAGAGAGTTCTGGGATCTACAGACTGCCAATGTCTGCCTTGGGCTTCTACATTCTCCAGCATATACATGAGTAAGTGAACACCACAACAAATGGGTGTATACTCTCACACTTGCAAAGATGCTTATACACATAAACACTGCAGACATGGACAGATGTCAAAATATTAATAAAACAATAAAATTCATTCAATGATATAGATATTAAATTATTTTGAGTTTAAATTAATTAATTTATTTGCTTTGAGTGGGATACACATTCACAACATGCATATGGAAGTTAAAGGACAAATTTTCAACCTTTAGAAGTTGGTCCTCCTTTTCCTCCATGGGAGTCCTTAGGATTGAATTCATATTATCAGCTTGGCAAAAGTGCTTTAACCTAGTGAGCCATCTCATTATTCTTTTTAATTCATTCAAATATTTGTTTGTGATTATTAATTGATCTATACCTATATAGCCTAGTGAATAATTATCTTAATTTATGTCTCAAAAATTACAAATTGACCCTGTTGGTCATCTTTGTATCTGAAATTTATTTAAGTCTAATTAAATAATTAGAATTATCTACATATCTATCTATCTATCTATCTATCTATCTATCTAATACATTTATTCTCTATTGATGGAGCTTACAAGGTGATAAATTAGTGTATTTTAAATAAATGAATGGTTACTTAAGTAAATATTCATTTGCATTGAGAGGCATTCAATATCTTATATGTTAGCACATTAAAATGTCTTTTTTTTTAAAGATATTTTGTTTGCAAATTTGTAATAAGTAACAACATTAATCCTTTATTCATAGCACTACAAGGGAGCATACCCTTTTTGAATCAGAGGGAAATTTGACTGTACAAGTCGGAAATACTTTTAAATTCAATAAAACCTTCAAATCTACTAAAAAAGTACTTTTTTTTGTATTCTATAGGAAAAACCATTTATTTTGTATATCTCTACCAAACTCTCCCGTTTGGTTTACAAAAAATAGGTAAAGAGTACCTTATGAAAGTATTGAAAAAAGAAAAAAAAAAAAAAGGAAAAAAAAAAGAAAGTTTGTTGTGTTTGGTATTTTGCCTCTGGGATACTTTCTAGACACTGGGTTCAATTTAAAAAACATGTTGAGCAAACAGGCAAAAAAAAACAATGATCAAATTTTAAATTTTCCCCTAATTTTGAGGTTCCTCATAGGGAAGGCCTGTTGGATGGCCCGGGTTTTTGGCCCTGTAAATTGGTCTTATAGAGAATAGCGGGCTCAAGGCACAGATTTATTTGATTTTATTTTCATTTTTGGCACGCAGCAGAAAATTGAATTTTTTTTAAAAAATTGCAAGTTATAAAAGGTCTTTATAAATTTTATAAAATTCCCAGCAGCTATTGTTTTCAGCAATAAAATAAAAAAATAATCATGTATCAGTTTTAAAAATCATTTTTTGACATAACACCCCATGTGATAATACTTTTACTACCTGTTGCCTTCTTTTTCTCAACTAACATTTACTAGTACTGCTTTTTGGGGGGGAAATCGTTTTTTTTTTTTTAGGGACAGTCATGGGCATATCTATTTTTCAAAAAAAAAACAAATGGAGACATTTCAGTAGTAGGGAAACACCAATTTCGGAGAAAGAACAGGAAAATAAAAGGTTTTTTTGTTTTCCTCTCACTCAATAACTGCCTCACTTTTCTTTTTTTTTTTTTTGCAATGAAATTTTTCAGAGAATTTAATTTTTTGGGGTGGGATTGATTAAAAAAGATGATTTAAGAAAGAGATGAAATTTTAAAAAAATTTCCTGAAATCCCATTTTTAATACTCAAGAGGAATTTTTGACTTCATGTAAAGCCCAGGTTTGTAGGCAAATTTAAAGGGGTTTTAAAAATTTAGAAAAAAAAGGACTTGACAATTTGCTTTTACTAAAAAGTTCTTTAGGTTTGGGCTTGAGATTCATGGTGACATTTTTTTACCACTGCCCTAAAGAATGTCTGTAAAGGGAGTTGTTCTATTTTGCTCTGCTTTAGAAAAAGGGTCACTACAGGTGTAATATCAAGGTAGTTGGGGGGCTGGACAGTTTGAAGTCAAAATTCATTTAAGACTCTCTCTCTCTCTCTCTCTCTTCTCTCTCTCTCTCTCTCTCCCCTCTCTCTCGTAAGAAAGTTTTTAACAAACACAAAGAAGGGAAGAAGTAGAAGCTTAACACCTAGGATTTTTGAATTAGGATGCAATTACAAAGGAGTAAGATAACTAAGGATTCAAAACGGATTTCAGAGAAGATTATGACATCATAAGAAAAGGAAAAAACACAGGCCCCTATCAGGAGCAGATAATGGATGTGATGGTGTAATGGGTTTTATTAGCTTATAAACCCCATTTTTTTTTTTGTCTTTGTTACAAGGGTAATTTAAAAAAAAAAAAATGTTTCTTCTTTAGTGGTTTTAATCTGTGAACAGAAAGAGGGGGAATAAAAATATTCTGTTCACATATGAATTCTGCTAGCACTTAAAACCTGACTAGAGAAAAATTCAAGGGGAAATAGGGATTTTTTTTTGTATTTTAATATGTATATGTTTCAGGTTGATAAAAAAATCAAGAAAATTATTGAAAGGATCGACACAATTTGTATGTAAATTTTCCAAATTTAAAAATTTTTGAGTAATTCAAAAAAGATGCATCATTTTGCTTTCACTACATTATTTTTTTACAGTTTGAAATGGTTCTATGAAATGAAGGTTTTGGGGCGTAAACATCATCTTTAGCAAGTAATTTTTGAAATTTATCAATATTAAAATATTTATTTTGTCCTTCCCGTAACATCTCCCTTTGGGGGTCCCAGTGCTAGTCCAATGGTTGAATTCACTCATCCACATCTGTATCTGGAAGGCTCTGGCAGGGGGCCTTCAGAAGGCAAACTTTTAAACAGGCAAGGGACCCTTTTTGGTATCAGCAAATAGTGACTGGGTTTGGTTGCTGCATATGGGGGGTGACTCCCCAGATGGGGCAGTCTCTGGATAGCCTTTCCTTCAGTTTCTGCTCCATTCTTTGTCCCTGTTATTTCTTTTCACAGGATCAATTTGGGGTAAAAAAAAAAAATTGTGGGGAAAGGTGGGGGATGGCACCATTTTCACAAGGGGCCCGTTTCCTAACCCCTTTGGGTATGGTCTCTCAGGTCTCTCTCCCTTTTGTTGGGTTTTTTTCAGCTAAAAGTCATCCCATTGGTCCTGGAAAGGGCCCCTTGCTTTTTATGGATTGGACCCTTTTTGATGAGACTGGGTTCCCAGTGGGGAGTTGGGGAAGGAACCCAAAAAGGGCCCCGAAGGGGTTTGCATCCCATAGGAAACAGCAATTCAAATAAGCAGCCCCCAGAGCTCCTAGAGCTAAACCAGCAACCAAAATGATACCAAAGGAGGGAGCATGGCTCCAGCTGCATATGTAGCAGAGGATTGGGCCTTTTTTCTTGGGATCAGTGAGAGGAATGGCCCTTCTCCCTTTAAAAGGGTTAATGCCCCATGTATGTGAATGCCTGGGTGGGGAGGCCAAAGGGGTGGGTGGGTGGTGGTGGTGGGTGGTGGAGCCACCCTCATAGAAGAGGATGTGGTGGGGAAGGGGGAAAAATAACATTTTTGAACTGTAAAAAAATAAAATAACAATAAATTTTTTTAATAAAAAGATACTTACACTTACTCTATTTGGATGAGAACATATGATTTAATGAAATTTTTTTTCGTGTTTTATAAAATTTCTGTTTTACCTCACTCTATGATTCTTGCTTTTTATGGTTCAAAAGCCCAAGAGCTTATTTTGGGGTTATTTTCTTTCATTTAAAAACCATTTTTTTTAGACACTGTTGGACTGGAAAAAGGGGGGGGGGGGGGGGGAAAACCAGGGGGTAAGTTTAGGGAAATTTTGCAAATTTTTTGGTTTTCAGTTTTGTTTTACTTGAGATTGCCTGAATTATATAGATTTATAAATAAAATTTAATTTTTTGTTTTTAAAGGGATTTGAAGGTTTTGGAATGCTTATGGCAATCTAAAATTTTTGGGAAATTTCCCGTAAAAGGGAAGGGGTTGCTATGAATGTTAACAGGTTTCTTTTCGAGTTTTATGGACATTCTTTTAAATATGTGTTTAAACAATTATGGTTAAGCCGAGGGTCTGTTTTAGATAGCAGGAAACACTGGATTCTGGCTTGGTTTATTTTGGTTTTATTTTTTTCCCATCTTTGGGGTTTAAGCCTTTGGGTTTGGGGGCCCAAATTTTTTTTACACAATTTTTGATGGCTTTTTAAGCTTAAAAGGCCCAAGGTTTTTTTTTTGTAAAGGGGATATCCCGATTTTTTTTCTTAAAGTTAAAGTCAAAACAGATTTCTGTTCACCCCTTTTTGTTTTAAATTAGCAATTTTTTTTTAAAAAACTTTCAAGCGCTGGTTTTTTTTAAGGGGAGATTTTTCCCTTTTCAATCTGGGGTATTAGTACTGGGATATTTTTAAAACTGGTACAACAGCTGCGAGTACATACCGCTAAGCCTATTATTTGTTGTTATTTTCAATAGTTTAAATGTTCAGTAATGAGAATCTTGTATACATTTGGTTTTTAGACTAATATAAATAAAGAGGAGTATACAACATTTCATGACTAATCTAACCAGTGTGCTTGTTTGGCTACCCACCACAATAATAATAATAATAATAATATTAATAAATATTAATAATAAAATGAAGTAAGCAAGTAGGCAAGCTAGCAAAGATGGCCCCAAAAAAATTAAAAATATAGCAATATTTATTGATTTTTCTCAAAGCTTAAATAATCTTTATTAGACTATCACCACCTTTTATAAAAGTTATATATTATAGAAAAGGTAGAAATTTAAGAGGTATGATTCTTACGTATGCAATATGTGCAATAATGTTGCCACATATGGAAGGGAAATACATGATTTAATTCTTTGCTTTTTGATGTATGGAATTCTCACTGTATTCAAGACACTGATATAGTAGGACTGAAGTATCTGATGAACTTTACATAGCACAATTAGACTATTTCTCTTATAGTTAAACTTGCAACTGACTATTTCTTACAGTATTTTTATGGTGAAGATAGAAAAGTCATATTCAACCTTTTTTCCTAAGACTGGTAGTATTCATAGATATTTTAAAATATAATACAAATGTTTAGTAATGAGTAATTTTTATTGATATCAATATAGGTAAATAGACGATATTTAATCAGTAGACATATTTATTTTCCTTTACTGTTATTTTCTTTTTCTGTCCTCAGGATTGAAACCTAGGGCCTCAAAGATTGCTAGCAGTCATTCATTAAACTGAGCCACATTCTCTATTTATTTCTTGAAGGGAAGTTCTAATTCATTTTGTATTTGATAGCAAGGTCTATCCCTGGCCTATAAATCACACCATTGGGTTACCATTACTATTATGAAAAATATTTACTCTGAGATTTATAAAGTCTGTGCATTTTTTTATTTTCATTACTGTGCTGTGAAATAGTCAATTTACATATTCTTTTATCTATAAATTGGTAAATACTGAATAATATTCAATAGCTTTGAATTTCAGAACTTCATTCAGCCAGAGTAGGCTAATAGTCCATGATCTCTATTTTTAATATGACTGCCAGTTATTGCAAAATCCTAATAGCACAGTACATGAGCTGGATGAAACTTCATTCACTCAGTTGGTTTTCTTGAATGGCTTTGGGGTATGAAATAAACTGTACTATATCACTGTCCTCATAATGAGATCGTTTCTGCTGGATAAAAACAAGCTCCCCACAGGCCCTACCTGCTGATAGGACCCAGTGAACCAATATTTAACACTTTACAGAGGCTCCTCCCTACCATTCTTTAGTATTGCATGCATCATTTTCAAGAAGAAAATGTGATGCAAAGAAGTAGAAAATGTGCTACTGACTCATGGGTCCATTACTATAAACCTGGCTTAGGAACAAAGCCTCAATTCAATTTCTGGGTTCTGTGAGATAATAGAAGTTTGAAACTTCTCAATAGAATCATGGAAATATAATTCTTGTTCTATCTGACCAATTTACACACAAGCATTCAGTGATGAAATCAGTCTGACCATGGAAATCACTGAAGAGCATTGGAGTTAATGCAGTGCTTGTTCATTTGCTGAAATATTCACTGAAAAAAAATGACTCATGCAGAAAAATGAATAATTTTCAATTTCAGTGTTTTAAAAAATGACAGCTTTACTTTACAGAAACATTCACACCTTGAGAGTAAGGTCTCATGAGGAGAAAAACAACACAGCCAAAGATTAATATTCTAACAGTTCTCATATTTAGGAGACTTACAAAGCAATGTTTAGATTATGTGTTTTTATTGTTGTGTTCTTACCACAATTTTTTTGATGTGTTTAATACACCCTAGTTTATCATTAGTTTTCTTTTATAAA
Organism: Mastomys natalensis; assembly: GCA_021653895.1. Lineage (NCBI taxonomy): Eukaryota > Metazoa > Chordata > Mammalia > Rodentia > Muridae > Mastomys > Mastomys natalensis. The sequence continues at coordinate 231,683 of JAJTUV010002950.1, forward strand.
CTATACAGTTTGAATGTATCAAATACATTGTATTCACTGTGTAAATCAATCTTTAATAAAACACAAAATTATAAATGTTTTAAAATAAAGATGATCATGAGGATTATGAGGGGGATACTTGCCTTGGAATGTCATTGATAGTCTTTGTGGATGCAACAAGGGACGAGATTAGTCACTAATTCAATTTTGGAAAAAATTTTACAATGTGAGAAATGTGGGTTAACATTATGAGTAGAGAAAGGATAATGTTCTATTTTGAAAATAATCTTGGAGAGAGTTGAAGGAAAGAGGAATCTGGCGTGTTACCTCTGTAATACCTAAAAGCAGGTGAGTCATTATTACTGATGGAGCAATCCCTTATTTATGTTTTTGTTTCACTCAGAATATATATATATATATATATATATATATTATATATATATATATATATAGAGAGAGAGGAGAGAGAGAGAGACGTTGTCAGGTAGGTGCTCTATTCTAGTATAAGAGTATAAGTTAACAATTTCATATATATTATCATACATTTCTATGTATTGATAAACAGATTTAAATCTTCAATAAAAGTATAAAATATGAAATTCTTTAGTGAAGTTCATCAGTGCTTTAACTTCTATATTTTTCTTCAGCATTAACTCAAGAACTTTTGTAGTTCAGAACAATCGCCTTTGTATACCTGGGACTTAGTTCATGTTGTAATCCTACAGGCTTTGAATTATTCTGAAAAGAAAGAAAGATTTATATGTTCTTCTACCTCAGTGAGAGAGGAAAGCACCTAGCCGTGCAGAGACTTGAAGTGCCAGAGTAGGGGTATACCCATGAAGGCCCACACCTGCTCACAGTAGAAGGTGAGGGGGGGATGGGGGAAGGATTGTAGGAAGGGCTGACCGGGAGGGTGGCAGTGAGCTGGAAGTAAAGTGAATAAGTAAAAATAAATAAATAAATAAATAAATAAATAAATAAATAAATAAATGGGAAAAAGAAATCCATGCTCAATTTTTAAGCCCTCTACCTTCTATATTCTCATACAAATAAATACCAAACTGTACTGAATGTTTTAGATAATCATATTCCATTATATTTCCCTATTGCTTATATTATAAATTTATGCATGTTCTAAAAATGTTTTGTCATTTCTGAAACAGTTATATCTTGATTTTCTTAAATTTTAGATATATATTTAATATGTTATTAAATACATATTTAACATATAAATGTATATAAACAAATATTATGTATGTATGTATGTATGTATGTATATAAAGGCAGATTCAATTCTTCAAGAGTATTTTGAGTTTTTAACCTCCTCCCCAGTGGTTTTGCACAGTTATTGACTAGTAGTCCTATAGTGCTGACTGAGTTTGATAATGGAAATTCCAACTCTTACCAGTCTTAGAATTTACCATAAAAACACTTTATATTTGGACATCCTTATTAGAGGCTCATACTTTTATAACCTCAATTGTTGCAATTTACATCCAGTAATCACCTAGAATTGTGGCACAGATTGAAGTAATCTAATACATTGTTATGATTTTAATATAATTGACCCAGGGAGTGACACTATTAGGATGGTCTTCTTGGAGTAGATGTGGCTTTTTGGAGTAAGTGTGTCACTGATGGTGGGCTTTGAGATTCTTCTCCTAACTGCCTGGAAGAGACAGTCTTCTCTTGGTTCTTTCTGAATCAAGATGCAGAATTTTTAGCTCCTTCTCTAGAGCCATGCCTGCCTGGATATTGCCATGCTTCCTGTCTTGATGATAATGAACTAAAGCTCTGAACCTGTAAGGCAGCCACAATTAAATTAAGTTGTCCTTTATAAGTGTTGCCTTGGTCATGGTATCTCTTCACATTAATGGAAACCCAAACTTAGATATATATGAAGCATAAACATGAATATGATTTTTAAGTAGGTGGCTTAGTCCTATAGACATTATTTTCTTTAGCAAAGTAGGAAATATAATGTTTATTTCACAGTAACCTGAGAAAGATTAAGCATTATAGTTCAATTTTGACTTAATTCTTATTAAACAAATGAAATGAGTTTAAATAGATTTTAAAAAAAATGTAACTCTTAGGAACAATATAAACTGAATCACATGGAATTTGGAATCTATATCTTTATCTATATCTATCTCTCTATCTCTATTTATATATGTATATATGACAAATGACTGAAATATGCATATTTAACACTTCAACTAATAAGTGAATTAAAATTCCAATTATAACAGAGAAGCATAAATTGATTTGATTGTGATATATTTCACAATTATGTTCTTTGATATAAGGAAACAGTTCTTTACACAACCTATTTGTACACTAGTTATCTCAGCTTTTTGAATAACTAAAAATCATTTAGCTTGGTGTCACATTAAATTATACTTAAACAATGATGGTAAAAGAATTTTTAAAGCAGAGAATGTTGGTCAAAAGATAAGTTGGTTGTTTGAAAAGAAAATTAAAATAGATATCATCCTAATAGATCCAACCATTAAACAGGAATTGACAAGGTATTTCAATGTTTATATCAATGTCATATCACTCACACAGTGTACTTATGTTTTAAATTCAAATTTGTATGTTCCAAATATTATATTATCTGTTTTTTACTCATTTTATGGGTATGTTATACTTTCTATTCTTGCATTAAAATGGAAATAAAACAATTATACCTCAAATCTTTTCTCTTTTTGTCGTCTTCTTTCCACATCTGAGGTTTCTTATTTTAGAGGTAGAAACTTAATAACTTTCTTCAATTTAGTTTTAACTGAAACAGCACGCACAGAGCTGACAGGAGCCTGCACCAAGTTCTTTGCATATATGTTATAGCTTTCAGTTTAATAGTTTCATGGAATTTTTGACGATTATAAAGAGTGGATCTCTGACCCTATGCCTGCTCTTGGAATTCCTTCTTCTGTTGAAATGTCATGTGCAATTCAATATGACAGTTTTGACTTATATTTTACTTTGTTTAAGTTGTGTCATTGTCTCTTAGAAGTCAGTTTATTTTCTAAAAAGGTACAGAAAGGGAATGGATACAAATGGGAGGGAACATGGGGATGAACTGGGAAGATTAGAAGGAAGAAAAACTGTAATCAGAATATATTGTGTGAGAAATAATATATTTTAATAAAAAGGGAAAAAGAGGATACAGAATGGTAAGGAAGAAGGATGAAGTATGGAGCTTGGAGGAGTGAGGGTGCAGGGATATTATTTATTATATAACACATTATTAAATAATATACAAATATATTATTCAATATAAAATGTAGAAGCATCAAATAGTTAGGTAAAATATATTAATGACCGAGAGAGTTATTTTGCGTTGCTGTTTATCACCAATAAATCATTCAAACACTGAAGATTCTATCTGCATTGAGATTCATGTATTTAAAGAATCACATCTGATAGACACTAAAAGGGGAATCATAGAAATATCATTTTATATCTATTAAACCATAATAAGAAAGTCATATTTCAAGTTGCAAAGAAAAGTTTAGGATATCTTAATAAGGTTATTTAACTTGTTTAGTTGTAGGTATTTATTGTTTATAACATTGAATTATTATTTAATTAGCTCTGAAATCATTAATTTTTTTATCACAGTCATGCAATTTATTTATATACATGCTTGAGAATGGAAGTAAGATTTTATAAAACAATATGGTAACATTTTTTTAGACAGGGTCTCCTATAGCTCATGCTGGTCTCAAATTTGCTATGTAGCAGATAAAGGAATTGAACACTTAATCTCCATGTTTTCACTTCTTAAATATTGGAAATATAGACATGCGCCATCACCCTTCCATGAATGAATGGCTTTCATTTGAAGGAACTTAAATTATAAAAATGGAATAAATAATTCAGGGTGTTGTTTGCCTTGTTTATTTTATACAGAAGGAACTGTAAAAGTAAACAAATCAATATAAAACTGCCATATATTGTCATAATTATATAAGTAAATAAGATGATTATAGAAATAATGAATAAAAACCTCAATAAAATCACTGAAGTTAACTATAACGCTAGCTTCATGCTAAGGAAAAGACCCATTGCATCTATGGTGGTTAATAATTTTTTTCTACTGAATCAGCTTTGGAATCACTGAGAAATGATCTTCTGGTAATGTCCATGAGGCAGATTCTACATTGGGTTAACTAAAGTATAACAATCCACCATAAATGTGGGTGTCATACATAGTGGTATCCTCGTATCTTACCATGTTTATATGTTTCTTGTTACTTTTCCTATATATTTTTAATTCTGGTTTTGCTTTGTATATTTTCCTGTTTGTTTTCTAAAGAAGAGAGGGAGTATAGGGTTGGGTGGGTTGGAAGAGGGGATGAATCTAGGAGTAATTGAGGAAGGAGAAGCCATAATCATAATATAATGTACAAAATGTTTTCAATAAAAAATAATTGGAGTTAGTATTTTGACAGAATAAATTAGAAATATGTTCTAATTATACTAAAAACAGATGTTTTACCTCAACAATTATTAATCACTTTTGTCTTCCTCGCTGAAACTCTTTTAAGTGGAAATAAGACAAACAAAGGGGTATATAGTATCATATGTAGGGTGCATTTTATAAAATGCAACAATTAATTGTTTATTTTTCAGTATAATAATGGAAATTTAAGTTCAAGTAACTTGAAACCTGCTTTGACCAAATCTGGACATATAAATCTTACAGGAATTCCAGTAGAAATAAAATTAGGAAGTTTGTTCTAATTCTAAATTTTTTGAAGCTCAATTACAACTAAAAAATTAACCTTACTTATTTTCTTTAGATGTTCATGGCATTGACTTTGATTCTTTCTAGATCTGATTTGAAGTCAGATAAAGGAGTGGAATATGTTAATAGATTATTTTACTCAAACTAATTTATTTTCATTTGAACTAAAATGTTACTACTCATTAAATATATAAGCGATTTTTAGAATTGAGTTCAGGAAATATCACTTTTGGAACATAAAACTTCAAACAGAATCTACTATAGTAAAGGGGATTTGAGCCTTGCTTTTTGTTAGAAATAGGAAAAGCTTCAATATAAATCCCTTGAAGGTCTGCCAAATTAGGGTCAAAAAAAGTCTGAGCCTCCAGTTGATAGCAGAGGAAATCCAATTTGAGTTTGACAAAGAGAAGCTGAGCTCTGATATGTGTAAAAGCATATTAGGTAGAGGGTGAAGGAAGGAAGGAACAAGCTACTTGATATTGACTACCAGTGTATTGCCAATGCTGTTATGATGCCACATGATCCATCAGTTTTCTTCCCTGTCTATTAAGTTCCTTCAAATAACTTAAAAGGCAGGATTGGAACTGTGATAAGAAAAATGACTTTATTAAATTATAATGTTATATGTATTCCTGATATCTACTTATAACTTAAAGGAGGAAATAAACCCATTATGCACCTCTGAAATTATGCCGACATATGTTTGTTATTCCTTCTTTAATATAACCTGTCAAACTGTCTGTGATTGGTGGTATGTGAGACTATAATTAGAACACTTGCTTGGCCATAAGATACATGGATTCATGAACAAATTAAAAGAAGTGACTTTAGCTTCATTATATTTGAGCACTAAAGTCAAATAAAGTTGTAGGAAGCCCTGAATAGTAATATTCTAATACCTAGGAGCCAGACTGGACCACAGTGTATTTAACTTAGCTGATGTTGTGTTAAATAAATGGAAACCTTAGGGACATTACTGCCATTATAAACTAAAATCCAAAGAGAGGAAACAACAACTCATATGGATTTCTTGGGGTAAAGTTTCAACCTGCTTTACTTTTTGGAGTGAAAATTAGTTCTCACTTTCCTTCTTTACATACCAGCATTTACTGTTACTTATTATTTGTAAAGGGGAAAATTTGATCCAAAATCAAAAATTCTTCTCAGGGGCATCATGTGCAGTTGTTGCTAAAAGAGACACCCTGGAATTTGTTCTTGTGTGTAATTTGCTGTCACTGAAAAGCAGCATAGCAACAAAAACTAATCCCAAACTGACCCTTAATGATCTGGGAAAACTGCAGTTCAAGGACTGAATTTAAATTCCGAGTGTAATGAAAGCCTTTCACAAGTGTCATCAAAGGAATTTTTGTTCTATTAAAACAATGGATACATTGCTTTCTGGAAATATTTCTATCCTTCTCTGTCACCCTGAAGTGTATGACTATCAAAGGAAATTCCCCTGGGACTATTTTCCTTATAAAAATACTGCTAGAAAAGGCATAGCAACATGTTATCATAAAATAAACTGTGGAGCCCTCTGTTAAGGAGTCGGAAGTCAGCATCTGAACATTGAAACTTGGCAACAAATATATATATATCCCTTGAGGAATTGTACAACAATGTTGATGGGATTAAAACATGCTACATGACATATGGTATATATGTTAACACACATAATAGGAGAAATAAAATTGGAGGCAGCATCTAAGCATTAATCCCCTAGCTCCCACATCAAACCCCATTCCATAAGGATTTATCTCTTTCCAGTTGTCATGGTAATGTAAGCATGAAAGGATACTTCCTACCCTCTGGAATTCATCTTTACAAAGAGAGAAGAAATGTCACTATTATTTATTTGAATCATTTAAGATGCTTGTTTTGTGTGAACAGAAAGATGTAACTAGATAAACTTAGCCACTTTACCATACAGCCTGTAAAATAGGAGCCAGATTTTACTAACATTTCTTATCAGTTCTAATATTGTTCTCTGTACTCTAATGGTATAGTATTTCAGGCAAAATTTTGTCCCAAATTTATTTCTGGATATTATATCAGAAACATACTGTGCTTGCTCTTCTAGAAATAAGACAGGGAAGGAAATGAATATACTTTTCTCATTTTCCCAAAGTATTTCTATGAAACTTTCAGATTTTACATCTTAGAAAATGTAACTCTTTGCCTCTTATGAATTTTTACATTCATATTTCATATTTAATTAATAACTTCTACAAGGGATAATGAACAATATGAACATACAATACATAAATAAGGTATGTTTAGCTAACAAATAATTCACAATCTGTAAGCTCTCTTAAATAAAATAGGAAAAAGTACCTATGAAATGGATTTGTTTCAAGATCAAATGATATCAGTCAAGAAAATGCATAATATCAGGGTTTCACAAAAAGTAACAAGAACATTAAAACCACCACCACTACTGTCATCATGTCTAGCACTATTATTACTTCATATTAGAGTAGATGGGATAGGAATCCTACACGAATCTTCAATTGTGATGAATCAGTTTTCCGGAGCACCATAGTTAATAAAATTCTTGTAGAGGAGTGATTCAGGATGACAAGGGAAACATTCCAAATATTATATTCATTCTTCTAACAAGGAGAATACATAATTCTGCTTCAAACTAGGAAATACTGAACTGAAGAAAGTAGTTTCAGAAGAAATGTAATTACTATTTTTTAAAACACATACATACGTACATACATACATACATACACACACACAATACATATATTTTGGATAAGAAAATTCAAAATGATGACAAAAAAAGATAGTGGACCAATAAAAGCATCTCCAATACTACTTTCTTTTCAAACAAGGAGACAGTCTTAGAGTTCATTAGATTCTGGCCTTTGCACAATCTTGGATTTATTCTAGGAAATACAATTACATAATCATTTGAATGAGGAAATATGATTTCTTTTATCTCAACAATGTGAATGGGGGTTAGAAAAAGAAAAACAGTGTCTGACATGTATCAGCAGAGACCCTTTTATTTTTAATAACCATTTCTGCTTTCAGACTTCTAGTCAGACATAATATTTGAGAATTAAAATATCAATTGTATCTTTTGTGGCTTCACAGCATTGCAGTCTCTTGTCTCCTGTCACCGTTGAGCTGTCAACATCAATTTTGCATCTATTTCAAGGTGACTTTGCAATATTTCATCTATCTCACATATGATTATTCTGCTTTCAGTCAAGTGTTTTGACTTGCTCTTCAGTCTCGTCATACTAGCATATAAAAGCACACACCAATTAGAACGTATCGTTTTTCTATGAAGATAATCATAATACTCTACTATTTCAAAAAGCCTTAAAATTTCTGTTTTCCATGTCTGTCATGCGCAAGCCTACATACACATGTGCACAGAAGCATTAGTATCTATATACATACTCTATTTCCAATGTGCATGAAATAATATTTATGTGCTCTTTCAGGGTCACTTCATCTTCACAGACAAAAAACATAAATATAAATTGTAGAATGATTAGATTAAGTATCAAAAGTTGGTATCATTAGCTCATGTACAGCTGTCAAACCACAGCTTCTCCTTTAGTCCCTAAATAACAGTCTTAAGTTGTTTGCTTCTGGATTTCTAATTATCCCTTCTCTGGTCTCTTGTCAGGTTCTGCCCATTATAGTTGATACAAAAAAATGTGCCCCAAATCTCCAACCTCATCAAACACTTTAACAACTTAACGCTTTAAGCAGGATGCCTTTGAGCATTATGGTCCAGGCAGTCCTTTCAGTGTGCTCAGTTGCTTTGTGGGAAAAATAGAATTATAACAGGACCAAACTCAAAGGACTACAAATTTCTGTGGACAATAGATCTTTCAGTTTCATATTATTTGATTGAATTTACCTAAGTATTCCTATGCACCATATTTCTTTATACTATTATGTTATATCACCCTGTTTTTAAAAGGCTTGAACAACTACCACCCATTTTAGAATACCATGGCAGGAATATCATTGTTATTTTTTTTTTTTTCTCAACAACATGGCTTACTTTCACTATATGCAAAGTGGTTTCATTTTATTAATTTCTTCATACAATTAACACTTTTCTTCACTTCTCCTAATGTCCACTCACTTTGATAAACATGATGTGACTATTGTATTAGATGTATCAGCTGACTTTCATGTTCCCTAAAGAGGCACATGAACAAATGATGGATAATAGTAGACATTATCTTTTATATTCCTTGAATTATAATATAGTACTAGAAGGTATAGTTCTTTCTAGTTATTACAGTGTATTTTAACTTGAGGTCTTTCAGGACATGAAAAAGTATCAGATAGGTAGGAAAGTACATCAATTTCTATTTAAAACTCTGTAAAGCTATCTTAGATATAGTAGTTAAAGAGATAATAATATTCTAAGTGGAGAGCATTATTTAGACATGAATATTTAATATGTGCATTCTATTAAAATGGTTTTGCCTAGTTTAATTTTGAGATTAAAATAAAAACATGCTTATTATATATGCAAAGCAAGCACATTATGAAAATTTTAGAATGGAATGGAGAGTTGAAAAAATGAGGGCAACTGAGATGGCTCAGTGAGTAGAGGCAGTGACTGCAAAGCTTGACCTATGTTTGAATACAATAATCCACACAGTGGAATGAGAGAATTGCCTCTGCAAGGTTTCTCTGATCGCCACAAGCTTGATGTAGTTTGCCTGAATCACACCACATTGAGAAATAAATACATGTTATAAACAGTAAGATGACAATATTTTATAAACTAAAAGTATGTATGCATGTTGATGGAATAAAGCAACTGGGGAAGTTTATTTAATGAAAATGGATACATCAAAACAATGAAAATAAAATAATCCATTTCTTTGACAGAAAAAGAATCTGAGTGAGGACAATTTTCTTAATGCATCTTAATAACTGGTATTCATATTTAAAATATTATTCAAGTAGATAATATGAATTTTTTTGTTTTCTTACATCTCCTGGCTGCTAAGAAATGGAGAAATCTTGTCCTAACCTATAGAAACCGTGGTGACATCTGCCAGGTATGTCCAACTTCTGACATTGCATTTGAAATTTTCATGTGCCAAGTTTATGCTCCAATCAAGTTATCAAACAGTCCAGTCAAGTTATCAAAAGTTATGAAGAAAAATCACATTTTAAGTGTGCTTAAGACCATCATGAATCTTGTAGGCAAATGGACAGAACTTGAGAATATCATCCTGAGTGAGGTAATCCAGAGCCAGAAAGACAAGGATGGTACTCACTTACAAGTGGGCAATAGCTATACAGTGCAGGAGGACAACAATGCTACAATCCACAGACTCAAAGAAACTGGTAATAAGGAGATCTTAAGTGAGGAAGTGCAAATCTCACTCAAAAACTTGAAACTAAGTAGTAATCAGAGGTGAATGGAGAGAGGGAACTGGGTAGGAGTGGGGATAAGGAGGGGAAGGGGATGGCAATCAGGTGTGAGAGAAGGGGTGAGGAGAGGGATGGGAGTAAGAATGAAAATTGGTGGGAGGCATCTCTAGCTAGAGGCCTAGGAAAGGAAAGCATAAGGGGTCTCTATGAGGGTAACCCTAGCTGATATTCCTTCCAGAGCAGGGCACAGAAACTGAAATAGCCACTTCCTGAAGACAGGCAGGACTTCTAAAGGAGGGAGGGGGACATTAATTCACCCACACCTTCAACCCACAATTTGTCTTGCCTAGAAGATGTACAGGAATAAAGATGGAGCAGAGACTGAGGGAAAGACCAATCAATCACTGCCCCAACTTTAGACCCATCACATGTCAGAGAGCCAACCACTGGCACTATTAATGATGCTATGCAATGCTTGTAGACAGAAGCCTAGCATAACTCTCCTGAGAGGTTTTATCTAGCAGCAGATGGAGACAGATACAGAAATCCACAGCCAAACAGCAGGGAAACCTGAAGAGTATTTTGGAAGAGTGGGAGATAGACTTGAGCAAACTGAAGGGGGACAACACAAGAAGACCTACAGAGACAATTAACCTGGAGTCATGAGGGCTCACAGAGCCTGGACCACCAACAAGGGAGCATGCAGGGACTGAACCTAGATCCCCTACAAATTTGTAGCAAATGTAGCTTGGTCTTCATATGAGTCCCTATTCTTAATAAATGGATGGAACTAGAAAATATCATCCTGAGTGAAGTAACCCAATCACAAAAGAACATTCATGATATTCACTCACTGATTATTGGACTTTAACCCAGAAGCTTGGAACACCCAAGATTCAACTCACAGACCACATAAAGCTCATGAAGAATGAAGACCAAGGGGGGGGGCTACAGTCCCTCTTAGAAGAAGTAACAAAATACTCAAGGGAGCAAATATGGAGACACAGTGCAGGACAGAAACTGAAGGAGGGGCCATCTGCAGACCATTCTACCTGAGTATCCATCTCTTGTGCAGTCACCAAAGGTAGATGCTGACGTGGTGTCAGGACGTACATGCTGACAGGAGCCTAACATAACTGTCTCCCTTAGAGGTCTGCAAGAGTCTGACAATATTCAGAGGCGGGATGCTCACAGCTAACCATTAAACTGATCATGGGGTTCCCAACAGAGAAGATAGAGTGAAGACTGAAGGAGTAGAAAGGGTACAGGACCCCATGAGGAGAGCAACATTACCAACCAACCAGAGCCCCTAGGGTCTAACCCACCAGCCTGGGAGAGCTTAGGGAGGGACCCATGGCTCCAGCTATATATGCAAGGGAGCTATATAAAGTGGGAGAAGAGATTCTTAGTCCCATGAAGGCTGGACATCATGGGGGGTGGTATTTGAGGGTGGGGAGGTGAGGTTCTGGGGAGGGTGGGTGTGGGTACATCATCATAAAGGCAGGAGTTGGGGGATGGGATAGGGAGTTCCTGGGAGGGAGGGGGGAAAAGGGGTAAGGGGAAAACACCTGAAATGTAAATAAAAGTTCCAATAAAAAACAAACAAACAAACAAACAACAAATAAAAAGAAGTAGAGGGGAGGGGGTCTGTTTCAGTGTCTGTTTCCTGCTATTGGATCACCTTCCTCCTACCTGTTCTGCCTGGTTTGTTCTCTATGGAAGTGCCTAGTCATGCTGAGATCAGATACCCAAGGGTGGGGTGGTACCCAAGGAGAGGCCCATGTGAGGGAGGGATTTGTAAGGGTTGGACAGGTGGGGAAAGGATAGAGAGGGGCTGTGATTTGGATGTAAAGTGAATAAAAGAACGGATTAAAAAAAGTAAAAGTCAGAAGGAATGGAACAAGGCTCTCTGAATCTACCACAAAGAAAGACACATATGAGTTCACAGACACTAAAATAGCAAGCACAGGGCCTACTGGGAAGAGATGAGGGAGGGGGTCTATAATCAGGGTGTAAAAATTAAAAAAAAATTAAAAAGATTTGTGTTGGGCTGCATTTATATCCTTTTGTATATAGAGCCACAAGCAGCCTGTGGGTTGCAGGTTGGTGGGTACATCTGCATGCACCCTGTTTTCTGTTCCATTTTTTTCTTTGTTGCTCTGATTTTCTAATGCACATATTAGATTACATTATATTACATTGTATTACATTACATTGTATTACATTACATTGCATATATGCTATTTGATGAAAATCCATGCTCAAATATTCTGCTCATCAATGTCCTACTTTAGCTTTGGCAAACTCACCATGCCTCTCCCTGTTTATATTTAGCTTTTCTCCCAACTAATATGACACTTTGTTGATCCTGAAACACAAGCTTTTTAACTTGGTTGTTTGTATTTTCTTTGTTCTGCCTATAATTTGTTTTCTCCACCCAGGTATCTGGATTTTGCCTTCACTATGTCTAAATTTTTCCAAAAATATCAATCCAGAGACTGTTATTTTTAGCATTCTATGATATGATGCAATCATCTATATCATATGCATGTATGGCTCTTTAAATGAAATGACATATACATGTGTGTGTGTGCGTGTGTGCGTGTACATGTGCGTGTGTGTGAGTGATCAGGAGATTGAACTCGACATACATTGTCTCTGTTTTTCTTTTGTGCATTAGTTTTCTCTGCATATTTTTGATATTGAAGTATAATAATGTAATAGAATTTCATGATTTTTGGTTTGCTTTGATCTATTCTATTAGGAGTGCCTAGAACACTGAATTGAACTTAGGACACATTTACAGTTCTATGTTGAATATAAATACAAGATAGATGAAAAATCTATACCAAATCTGAACAAATTATATACCTATATACCACTATTTATTATTATAGGACAAAATTGCACATTCAAAAATATAAATATATGAGTAATTTATCTTTCTACATGCCAATGAACATCATACTGTGTTGCAATACAGAAATTATATAACTAAATTTAATTTTGCCTACTTCCTATCTTATAGTAATTTAAATTTCATTTCATCTTTTTTGGCTACGACTTTAAATCATTCCAGAAAAGGGATGATTTTCTGTTATTTTTCTATTTATAATCCAAGACAAATGTTTCCAGGTTTAGAATTCACATGATTGTTAAGAAAAATAATGCTGTTTTCACAAGTAAAATGGGACCGATATGGCCCAAAGCAAGCCAAAAGCAGAGTTTCCCACTAAAAGGCTTATTTTATAGGAGAGTAGGCGTCAGAATCCTAAGAGTCTATATTAACATTATCTGTTATAGAAGATTAGGTAAACAAGAGCCAATTAAACACCCTGGACAATGGCCAAGGTACTACTGCTGACACTAACAGATGTTTACACACATACAAAAAAACCCAAAAAACAAAAAACAAAAGAAGTACCTGGTGTTAACTAAATATTCTTTTTACCTGAAGATTTTAAAAAGTTTCTAATAAAAGACAAAGATAAGTAAATAAATAAAGGCAATACCCATTGAGATATCATATAGCAAATGTAATGAGACCTCATTTTCCATGAAGAGAACTGTGTGATGAGGAAATGACCTTCAGTGTTATTTTAAAGCAGGTCCTTCTCTGCCTCAGTTTCTATACCTATTAAAATAAAATGGGAAGTGTTTAAAAAACAGCAGGCTCAGCACTCAGTAAATTGGCCTTCTGAAATCTTTTTCCTAAGCTATTACTTAATTGTGTCATCAGTTTTTTGAAAGTTGAGCAGCACTGTTTAATGTTCATCCCACTTTGGCACCAGTTAATTAACTTAGACTTTACTGGAGTGCTCATCAAATATCTTTAATTATTTGGCTATACTTTTTGTGGTTATTCTCATTTCTCAATTGTGGTTTTCTTTGTTAGTCCATTTAATTCTTCTTTTTATTTAACTGTCACATGGAGAGTTAGGAGAAATAAAGTGATGTAAAACATGTGAAATTCAAAAATGTGTGAAATTCCTGGTGATTATGATATCATCAAAGTACAGCAAAAAGAGATTTAAATTATCAGTTCTTATTTAAAACTAGTCTACATAATAATGTCATGTTTGCTTAAACATGATTTTCTAAACTATTATATAACACAATCAATTTAAAATATAAAGTGAAGTATTATGTAAAATGATGTATACAAATGTCCTATGCAACCATTTACTTTCCTAATTAGGTAAAAAGCACTTCAATTTAAAACTAAAAATAAATGAGAATCTTCATATCTTTATTTATTTTATGCTTCTCTTTGTCCACTATTTTGGCAAATATATATATATATATATATAATATATATATATATATATATATATATAATGTTATATTATATTATATTATATTATATATAAATTATATGTTATTTATATATAATAATATATACTCTTAAGATGTCAGTCAATAGTTCATTAATAATAAAATTATGCTGGCTTGTTTTATGTCAACTTGACATAAGCTAAGTCATCAAAGAAGAGGGAGGCTTAATAAAGAAAATGCCCCTATAAAACCATGCCATACAAAACCCTATAGGGCATTTTCTTAATAAGTTATTGATGAGGAAAAGTGCAACCCATTGTAAGTGAAGACATCCCTTGGGTGTTGTGTCCTGAGTTCTATAAGAAGGCAGGATGAGCAATTCAGGAAGACCAGTGCAGTAAGCAATACATCTCAATGGGCTCTGCATCAGGTTCTGCCTCCAGGTTTCTGTCCTGTTTCACTTCCTGTTCTAATATACTTTGATTATAAGCAGATATGTTGAAATATAAGCCAAATAAATTCTTTTCTGCACAAGTTGCTTTTAGTCATGATATTTCATCATAGCAATGGTAAACCCGACTAGGACCAAAATTAAACGTCTTGGAGTTCTTCCTTCATGTTCACATGAACTTTTGATTCTCAATTTGTTTTAGCCTCTAAACTTTCCCCTTCAATGTTGTATACTATATTGATATAAGAAATGCCATTTAGTCTTCATTGTTTTGAATAAGAATGTAAGTCAATTCAAAATGGCTTTAATAATTGGAAAATTGTTAAATAACTGAGAATTTGATGAAAAACAAATTTACTGACAGAGTGCTCTTAGGTTATTGGGTTATAAAGAGAATGAGTAATGGATTATGCATTTTGGGTCACAATATGATCTCTCCAATCAATTAATAATATATTATTCAGGCAAAAATCTATCAAAATATCTGGAAAATAGTTTCCCTCTTATAGTTTTATGTTCATTATTACCAGATTCTCAGATTACCCCCAACACATATACAGCAGAGGACTGCCAGATCTGGGTTCAGTCAGAAATGATGTACCTAACCTCAAGAGGACTGGAGGCTCCAGGGAGTTTTAGAGGTCTGGTTGGGTGGGGTGGGGGTGGGGACATCCTCATAGAGATAGGGGTAGGGAGGAGATATGGGATGTGGAACAGTAGGAGGGTGGACCAGGAGAGGAATAAAATTTGGGGTTAAAATAAATTAATTAATTAAAAAACATTATTAAAAAACCACAAAAATGTAATTCTAAATGAATGAAAGTTTCTTCCCAGATAAACTTCGTTTCAATAATTTGAGTTTATAAATTACATCTTCGAACCATATAATTAAATAAAAAATGTAAGTGGTATGGAAAAATACAATTTGAAAACTAATTTAATCTTCTACTTCAATCTCTACAGGAAAGTCTAGTTCTGTAAACACAACTTTAGGGACTAAATTCAAGTACAAATATTGAATGATCATGAGGGTGTATATGCATGAGTACACATACAAATCCTCACGTTAGTCTCCTGAGTGCTGAGATGAGAAGTGGTATTCTTTTCCACATATGTTTTGTAGTGTTTTATTTTGTGTGCAGATTATCCCATGGCCAGAATTTATATCATATAAAATATTTATACAACTTATCACATGCATTTAAATATAATAAAGTAAAAAATGAATACATAATATATATGTATAACTTCTGTTTTATGACTATATGCTAATTCTTAACATATACTTTGATGTGGAGATTGATTGGTTTTAAAGTAATCATGTGCTGCACAAATTGAGTTCAGTCCTTAGAACTCAGGAAAGAGAGGAACGACAAAACCAAGTCCATGAAAGATGTCTTCTGTTCTCAACACACGACCTAACTAAGACAACTATATATGAAATAAACAACTTGTCAGATTAGTTTCTCTCCTCTAGAGGCAAAATTTACAGAACTTTCAAACATTGGCAGTAGCTCTAGACTTTCCCAAATTCAGTAAACTGGAGTAGCTGCACATTTCTTATTCTAGGGAAAAATGAAGTCCACATGGATCCAATTAATAAATCAGTATCACAGATGAAAGAACTATTAAACTTAAAATTCAGTGTGCTGTAAATATTTGATCTTCCAATTTCAAGGAACTATATTCTCTCATAGATTACATATACATAAGCATGGTTTTATAGCAAATCTAGAGTTGCAACACAGGGGAGAGCAAAAAAAAAAGTGAAAAGGAAAAAAGAGAAAATTCCATGGTAGTAGGGATTAGTATTTATTTTCAGATTTGCAGGATTAGAATCATTTTGGAGGCAACTGGGCAAGCAAGTATGATGAGTTTCTAGATTGGTTTGAATTACGGTGGAAACACCCACCCTGAACATTTTCATAAGCTGATTTCCTGGGCTGAATAAAATTGAAAAAGATGAGCTGAGTGGCAGCATTTTATTGCTTTCTGATTCCTGGATGTGGACAGAGTGGGACCTGTCACTATGTCTATCCAACTATGACTGTACCCTCAAACTGTAAGCCAAAATAAACCTTAGGTTTATTTTGCCAGGTATTTCATCATAGTAATGAGAAAAGTAATTAATACACATTCTAACAGGAATAATTACAGATGGCCATACCAGAAAATTGTTAAAATATGGTACATTTACACAATGGAATATTACTTAGCTATTAAAAACAATGAATTCGATAAATTCTTATGTAAATGGATGGAACTAGAAAATATCATCCTGAGTGAAGTAACCGAATTACAAAGGAACACACATGGTATTCACTCACTGATTATTGGATTTTAGCCCAGAAGCTTGAAATACAAAAGTTTCAACTCACAGACCACATAAAGCTCATGAAGAATGAAGACCAAGTGGGGGGGCTTCAATCCTTCTTAGAAGGAGTAACAAAATACTCAAGGGAGCTAATATGGATACAAAATGCAGGAGAGAAACTGAAGGAGGGGCTGTCTGCAGACCATTCCACCTGGGTATCCATCCATGTGCAGTCACCAAAGGTAGAGCCTGATGTGGATGTCAGGAGGTGCATGCTGACAGGAGCCTGACATAGCTGTCTCCTTAGAAGTCTGCAAGAGTCTGACATATTCAGAGGCAGATGCTAACAGCTAACCATTAAACTGATCATGGGGTTCCCAATGGAGAAGATAGAGTGAAGGCTGAAGGAGTTGAGAGGATTCGAGACACCATGAGGAAAGCAACAATCCCAACCAACCAGACCCCCCAGGGTCTAAACCACCAGCCTGGGAGCGCTTAGGGAGGGACCCATAGCTCCAGCTATATATGCAAGGGTGTTATAGGTGGGAGAAGAGATCCTTGGTCCCATGAAGGCTGGACGTCGTGAGGGGTGAATTCGAGGGTGGGGAGGTGAGGTGTGGGGGGGTAGGTGGGGAGACACCCCCATAGAAGCAGGAGGAGGGGAATGGGATAGGGAGTTCCTGGGAGGGAGGGGGGCAAAATGGGGTAAGGGAGAAATGTAAATAAAATTTCGAATTAAAAATAAATACCAAAACCAAAAAAAATCCCTCTGATTCCCCAGGGAAGGCAGATGACTGGAATGCCTGGAGTGGGGAGAAGCACCTTCTCAGAGGAAAAGCCTAGAGAAGAACTCTGAGAAGGGAACCTGGGAGGGGTCAGCATTTTGAATGTAAATAAATAAAATAATTTTAAAGAGGAAAAAAAAGATGTTCAAAGTAGTTCTTGAGCATAAGCACTGATTATGTTTGTTTCATAAGTGTAGAGAATGGAATAGACATTACTAAATATGTAAAGTATAGATGCAATGCACATGAAGTGGAAATATTATAGTCAGGAGTTTTGTAAACATATGTATGTAATGCCTATCAAATCCCAACTTCTGAATTTTATGCATGGTTTGATTTAAGAATAGAAATTGAGATCATTAATATTTAAAAGGTTGAACATAAAAACCTTAAATAATTCCCAAAGTCATTTAAATGCCTTGGATAGAGTAAGTCTTCCAAAACATGGTATTAACATGTAAAGAAAGTCTTTCCTGTGAATTTAATAAGGCCAAATACGAATGCCCTTTTCCCCTAAAGAGCTGCTTTGTTCAAGATTTTTAGAGTCATGGTTTGAAGATCTATGAAGCTCTATGTAAAATTACTTTCTAATTTATTTAACTTTTTATGTCACTGATTCACTGGACAGATTCCAGAGAAGTCACATTTAAGCACAAAGTCAGTTTTACATTGGTTTCTATTGCAGCCATTTTAAAAACAATCAAAAAGCACATGCAGCTATTATTTTATTGTATTATTATATTATATTGTTAGTATAACTGCAGAACCAAACAATAAGGATATGCATGACATCACTTAATACTACCACATGAGTGAAAGAGAGTATGAATTGTAAATATAACTCTTTGTTAGAACACTTTCCTAACTTCCTTCTGAACCCCTAGGTTTAATTATTAGTATGCAAAACAAAACAAAATGTGTTTATAATTATTGACACTTTAAAGATAGGAAATAAACATTCCTCTCTTTCCATCATTGTCACTTAAGATTCAAGAAGAAGTGAAATCACATCATTATTTGGTACAAGGGAATTTTAGTCACTAAGTAGATAATTGAAAGAAAGTACCATATCTCAGAAGTAGATCTTTTGATGTAGATAAGAGATACAGTATGAGAAAAATGGAAATGATGTAGAAAATCAAATAGGAGCAAGAGTCTTTTGTTTTGATGTTAAGAAATATTATATAATATATATGTATATATTATATATATGAATATATATATGGATATATATGGATATATAATGTTAATTGCTTGTGTATTTTCATTCATTCAATCTGTTCAATGAATGTAGACATTGGTACAACATTATGAGGAAGAAAGAAAGAAAGAGGCTTGACAGAAATTTTTTATAGCGGTGTGTACTGTAGACTGGATCAGTGAAATAACACAGGGAAAAAGAAACCTAACAGAGTACATGACATTAAGTTAATCTCCAACCTTTCTTTTTAAATTAATGGTAAATTTGAATACTTGAACAAGTAAGTAGGAAGCAGAGATGGTTAAATTTGTGATGGCTAATTCTATCATCATCTTGATTAGCTTAAGAAACAGCTAGAACATTAAGGAGACACACATTTGGATGCATCAGTGAGAACATCAACTAGGTGGGAAAAACCAACCCTGAAAGTTGGTGGCCCCATACAATGAGCTGTGGTACACATTAAATAAAAACATATGCATAAAGGGAAAGCACAAATATTCATCTTTCTTTCCTGAGTATGAATGCAATTTAAGTAATTGCCTCTATCTCTCACTACCATATCATCCCATGATAGATTGTATCTCCACAAATTATGATCAGAAATAAATCACTTTTTACGTAAGCCACTTCGTGTTATGGATTATGGCCACAACAAGGAGATAAGTAATTGATATAACCAATGAGGTCTTTATTGAGTGGTGAGCTAGGGTCTTGGGTGCTTGATATGAGAATATCACTGAGTACTTTTCAAGTATACTGTTTAGTGTGGTAGAAGAAAACTGTTGAGATTGTTGTGAAACCATTTCAGCTGGATTGGAATATATTTATGAGTCTGACCACTGTGTTTATGTTCCAACACATTAACTCCACATGGGAGTCTTTATGTGATCTAACATTCTTAGTAATATGCTAGTTTGAAATATAGTTGGTTTGTCTAAATCAATTGTTCTTAACCTATGGGTCAAGATCCCTGTGTTGGCTCAAATATCAGATATCCCACATATGACATATTTGCATTAAGATAGATAATTATAGCAAAATTACAGTTACAAAGTAGCAATGACATAATTTTATTGTTGGGGGTCACTACAACAAGAAGAACTGGATTTGCAGCATTAGGAATGTTGAGAACCACTGGTTCAAAGGGAAAAGTTGGAGATGAACTTAAAGTCATGTATGGATGAAATGATTGATACAGCAGGAATTAGGAAAAATATGTTTGATAACATTTCACAGTAGATTTTGACAAAGAATTCATAAGTACAAGCCCAATTCTGGTATTGAGAGTAGTACCTCATATTCTTTGCTTCTTTTGTTGGTATTGAGTTAATAGACTAATAATAAACTAATAGACATAAAATAGAGTCTTTTCATTGACAAGGAACTGGATTTGAATACTAGTACTTTCATTTATTAAGAAAATTATAAGCAATATGCACACCTAAGTCTTTATATGTTTTGTTGTTTTGATTTTGCAGATTCTCTAGAGGAGAAATATGTTTTGTCTTAAGTGTTTATTGTAAAAATTAGGAAATAATATATGCATATATAGCATAAACCTGACCAATATTAAATATAAATATTAAATATAAAATCTAAGATTTGGGGTTGTCCTTGCGATTTATAATATTTTAATGTCTACTTTTGTCATACTTGGTAATACTTTTAATTCTGTGACTTTTTGCACCTTAACTTATCCCTGTAAAATTTCTCTATATGTGACTGATGTCAATCATGACGCTACATGAATTAATGAGCTTCAGGAAAAAATTTAAAAAAACAAGATATATACATTAAACATCAATATGATAATGATGATTTTTATCAGATGACTGTGATGGTGACAAAGCTGATTCTAATCCAAAAGTTGTTGCCCCCACACACCTTGGAGCAACAAAGATGGAGGTGTTATTACAATTGTGAAAACTCAGCATGGTACCAAACTCTGGAATAAAGGTTTATATTCAATGTTTTTGGAGGGGGAGCAGTATTTATGATATAGATAAATAAATAACTAAGTAAATAAAACCAAAGCCAAACCAAACTAAACAACAAAAACAAAAAAATACCTAGTGCTCTATGGTAATATTATCAACATTTAATCAAGTAAGTTTAGTTTATACTGTATGTGATCAAATTTATTCCAGTATAAAAATAACATCCAACAGTTAGGAAAAATGGTTCTACTCTGAAACTCAGTTCTGAAAACTCTTTGGATGAATGTGCCATGATCTTTCTCACTGTCTCTCATTTTCTCATTCTCTTCCCTCTTTCATATATATATATATATATATATATATATATATATATATATATATTCTTTCATTCAAATATTAATGAAGAATTTAATGTAATTATATTCCATCCTATTTCTCATATAATAATTATTTCTGATTTTTACTGTGTCTTGTGGAACCATTTATCTTTCTCTGAAAATCAATCTTCAGTTCATAAAACTAATTGTTAGAAAAAAAACTACAAGTTTGATTTTGCCATTCACTTTGTAGTATCAAATCCATTCCTTACAAAATAGGACATAAAGTAAAATATCTAGATGCTAGGTCTCTTTAAATACCCTCTAAGTTTCACATATTCTCTGATAAAGAACTCAGAAAAGACAAGAATCATGGAGATGCACAAAGGCTAACTGTCTGGTTCTTTCTTTTCTTTCTTTCTTTCTTTCTTTCTTTCTTTCTTTCTTTCTTTCTTTCTTTCTTTCTTCCTATTTAGGTTTTGGCAATTTAATGAGCTTTATGCTCCCACCAATTGAAATACCATAGGCTTTGTTATATCACATACACCTACTCTACTGACTTTTAGGCCCTCGCTTCTTCTTTCTTTCAAAGGATGCTCTGGATTTTGTTAAACTTGTGGTGTTCATGTAATGTTGGCGCCATACAAGACATCATAGAAGTTCTGAATGATACAGAACTCGAGTTATAATTCTTTATCAGGTCATTTTTGTAAGAGGAACCATGAGACAATATACTGTCATTCACCTGACTTAACATAGTAATTAGAAATAAAGCCAGAACTAGAAACTTACACCTGTTCCTTATCCATTATTTTCACTTTGCATCATAGTGCCTTGTGTGAAACCTTGATTACTTACTTCAGCCTAAAACAGTTTCCTCACTACATCTTTCATATAATACAGAATAATTATGTAATGTATTTGTCTGAAAAGTGTTTTCTTTATCTTATTGTTTTCCATTTCCACAATCATATAAATCATATAATCATATTGTTTTCCATTTCCACAATCATATAAATACGTTAATATTTAAAAATAATGTTTTCTTTATTTGCGGAGCTTAGAGTGAATAAGATATTAATGATGGTTGGTGGCTCATGACAGCAGTTTAAAGGTATTAGCAGCTTCTGGAATGTGTGTGTATATATATATTATATATATATATATATATATATATATATATATATAATTTCTGGATCCCTAGAAATTTAAGAAGTATACCCTGCAAGATATATTGATTTCCTTTGTATGTTATAAGAAAAAGCACAGTGGTATATATATATATATATATATATATATTATATATATATATATATATATTATATATTTATGATATACAAGATATACAAGATGACATTAAGAAAATCCACTTAGTTGTTAGGCAGTAGAAGAGGAAGGTAAAACAGGACAGCCAGGGAGGTATGTACAGAAGAATAACCAGAAAGATGGCATCTTATTGGCTTTAAATATATAAAGGAGACTTAAAGGTAAAGGAATTGAGGAAGTTTCTAGAAAGCAGTTCTAAGCCATTGGGGGTCCAATGACCTTTTGGCAGAGGTTACCCAAGAACATAGAAAAACACAGATATTTACATTTATAGAAGGAATGAATCAGCATACCCTGACTGGCAGCCCACACAGGCCCACACATTGTCAACAGCTGCATTCTCACTTTACAACCTTAAGATCTACCTGGCACAATGATGACAGAGTGTATGACTGTTCAGCCAATCAGATGGTGCTAGCAAAAAGGGATAAGGCATCATGGAACAATAGGACATGGGTGGAGAGTATAAAAGCCTTCTCCAATTCTGCAATAAATGAATCTGCTTCTGGTTGTCATCTGACTACTGGAGTCTGTGTTGTTGATTCTGTGCCTTCTTACCCTCAAGCACCATCTTGAGGGGCTGTGGGATAGGGCAACAACATTACAATTTATAACATAGCAAAATGAAATGATTTTATGATTGGGGGTCACCAAAACATAAGAACTGTATTAAAGTATGATAACATTAGAAAATTGGGAACCACTGCTCTAGTGGTAAAAAAACAAGGAAATGAATTCTTTCCTAGAACCTACATATAGTTTTCCACATCTTAAGCAGGGAATTGGTAAGATCTCTCTCTTCTTCCCTCTCCCTCTCTCCTTCTCTCTCTTTCTCTCTCTCTCATCTCTCTTCTCCCCATCTCACTTCTTCCCTCCTCCCTCTCTCTCTTTCTCCTGTCTCTCTCTCCCTCCCTCCTTCCTCCCTCTCTCTCTCCCCTCCCCTCCCTTCTCCCCTCTCCTCTCCTCTCCATCTCACTTCCTCCCTCCTCCTTCTCTCTCTCTGTTCTCTCTGTCTCCCTCCTCCCTCCCTCCCTCCCTCCCTCCTCCCTCCCCTCCCCCCTCTCTCCATCTCACTTCCTCCCTCCCTCTTTGTCTTGTTCCCTCCCTCCCTCCCTCCCTCCCTCCCTCCCTCCCTCCCTCCCCCCTCTCAGATACACACACACTCTCTCTCTGTTATTTTTTCTCATACAATACACATTGACTACCCAATTTCTATTCCCTCCACTCCTCCCACATTCCCCTGAATCTCTACTCTTCTCTGGATCCCGGAATGCACCCTTCCTCCTGTTCTCTTCACCAAAAGAGCAGGCCTCCCGGGATATCAAAGCAACACTTCATAACAAGGTGCAACAAGACTAGCACAAACCTTCATATCAATGTTTCACAAGGCATCCAGGAAAACCAAAATGGTTCTAAAAGTAGGCCAAAAGAGATGGGAACACCCCACTACCACAGTTAGGAGTTTCCATAAAGCATCAAGTTAACAAACATAACATATTTCCAGAGGATGTAGATCAGATCCAGGAAACCGCCATGGTTTCTGCATCAGTCTCTGTAAGCCCTGCTTAGTTGATTCTGTGGCATTGTTTTTCCTTTGCCCTCCACCCTTTTGCCTCCTACAATTTTTTTCTTCTAGTTTTCCACAGGGTTCCTCAACCTCCAAGGGAAGGGATCACATGTAAATTTCAAATGTGGGTTCTCTCTCCACCTAATGTTTGGCTGTGTATGCATTTGTTCCTAGCAGTTATAAGAAGAAGCTTCTCTGATGACAGTTGGGCTAAGTGCCAGTGTATAAATATAGTACAATATTACTAACAGTCATGGTTTTTATTGTTTTTATCCAAGTTCTCTATGCTGTCCAGCCTCCAGTTACTTCTTGGTTATCCAGGCAGTATTGGGAATGGGCTCTATTTTGTCGAATGGGACTTAAATCAGACTAGTCTTTTCATTGGTCATTCCCACAAGTTCCTCCATTCCCCCATTGCTCCTGCACAACTTGCAGGCTGGACAAATTATAGGTCAAATGTTTTGTGGCTAGGTTCGTGTCCCAGTCTCACCACTAGAGAAGTTGCCTGGTTACAAAAGAAGACTGGTTCAGGTATCACTTCCACCTTTACTAGGAGTCCTTAAGAGCACCACCCTTATAGAATCCTGGGAGTTTCTACTGTAGTAGGTTTCCACATCATCCCCCAACTACCCTACAATTCCATTCATCTCTTAGTATACTTTCTTCCTTCCATCTCGAACCATGACCTGATTCCACTCATGTAATTTATTTTATTTCACCTTCCCAGACAGAGCCATACATACATACCGCTAAGAGAGAGCACTCCTTGTTACTCAGTGTTTCTGGGTCTGTGGATTGTAGCATGATCATCATTTCTTAACAGCCTATATCCACTTACAAGTGACTACATAAAATATTTGTCTTTCTTGGTCTGGGTTAACTCACTCAGGATTTTTTTTCTAATTGCATCCATTTAACTGCAAATTTCATGGTGTTATTTTTGTAAGAGTTGTGTAACAATCCATTGCAAAAATATACCATATTTTCTTTATTCATTCTTAGGTTGAGGGCCATCTAAGTTGTTTCCAGTTATTGGCTATTAGGAAGAAAGGTACTATGAACATAATGGAAAAAGTGTCCTTGAGGTAGGATGGAGCATCCTTTGTGTATATGCTCAATAGTGGTATAGTTGGGTCTTAAAGTAATCAATTCTCAAATTTCCAAAGAACTGCCATATTTGATTCGATAGTAGTTGTACAGGTTTGCACCCTCACCAGCATAGGAAGAATGCTCTGCTTGTTTCACATCCTCACTAGCATGAGCTGTCACTTTTGTTATTGATCTTAGTCATTCTGAGAAGTGTAAGAAGGAAACTCAAAGTAGTTTTGATTTGCATTTCCTTGACAACTGAACATTTCTACATCCCTCAGCTATTTCAATTTCCTCTATTGTGAATTCTCTGTTCATATCTTTAGCCCATTTTTATTGAATTATTTGGTTTGCTGATGTCTAGTTTTTGAGTTCTTTATATAATTTGGAAATTAGCTGTCTATTGAACATGGAGTTAATGAAAATCTTTTCCCATCCTATAAGCTGCCTTTTTATTCGATTGACAGTGTCCTTTGCCTTACAGATTTCTAATCTTAAAAAGTGTATAATAATAAACTTATTTTGTTGTTTTGCTTTAAGTGTTTAAGTGGTTTCAAGACACTATTTTTTCACATTTTTTTTATGTTCAACGAGCACACATTTTTGCTTTGTCTGTAACTTGGCATTTTGATACTAATAAATTCAATATTATATGCATATAATTTATGCAAAATGTAATATCTGTTTTAAAAAGCAACGTAATTTGTATAAAGAAAGGCTAGTGGTTTGAGGGATCGCTTATGTATACTATCATATCATCCACAAATAGTGATACCTTGACTTGTTCCTTTCCAATTTATACTCCCTTGATTTTCTTTTGTTGTCTAATTGTTCTAGCTAGAACTTTAAGTACTATATCATATAGAAACTGAACGGAAGGCCATTCAGCAACAGGGCCACTTTGGGATCCATCCCATGTACAGGCACAAAACCCTGAAACTATTATTGATACAATTTTGTGCTCATAGACCTAGCATGGCTGTAATCTGAGAGACTCTACCAGCAGCTGACAGTTTCAGATACTCACACCCAAGCATTGGACTGAAGTCAGTGACCCCTATGGAAGAGTTAGGGGAAGGATTGAAGGAACCGAAAGGAATGGCAATGGCATAGGAGCATAGGAAGACTAACAGTTTCTACCAACCTGAACCCCTGGGAGCTAAACCACCACCAACAGAGCATGTACAGGCTGGTCTGAAGTCCCCTACCCTGACATATATGTAGCAGAGGACTGCCTTGGCTGGCATCAGTGGGAAAGGATGTGTCTAATCCTGCAGAGACTTGATGCTCCAGGGAAGGGGGATACAGGGTCAAGGGAGCACCCTATCAAAAGCACAGGGGAGGGGGGAATGGTTTGAAGAATTCTGAGAGGGGGAAATGGCATGGGGGCAACTTTTAGAATGCAAATATATAAAATAATTAATTTAAAAAGCAATATAACTAATTTTGAAATTTCTCTATTATATATTCATATATATATATATATACATACACATATACATATATATGCATGATATATTGTGAAGAAATGCTTATTCAATCATAAACATGATTCTAGCCAAGATAAATTCTACATTAATGCTTGTATATGGATATTAATAAAACTTTAAAACAAAATATAAAGATAAGTTATTGTGCCCATGTTTCTTATATTGAAGCAATCTTAATTTTATAAAGCATTGTAAAATGTTATCATTTTTTTTAATGGAAAGATAGTTTGAGTTCAGATTTCTTACATCCTTACAAATCATAACTCATAGCACTAATTAAATAAATACTAAAAGATTGTTGATTTATAAAAAAATTGTTTTGTTCCTTTATGTTTGTTTGATTTGAAAAAGAACTTTAAAAAACATGTTGAATGCTTCTGATACTGAAGAAAACCACATGGGCCATTGACATCTTTGACATTTTGTTCTCCAGATTGCCCATGCCAATGTCTACTCCCTAGAGTTGACATGTACCTACCAGCATATCTACTGATTATTACGTGTAGCTTTAAATTCATAATAAATAACTGTGAACCTCTGAAAATATCACTTAATGAAGTTTCGGTTCTCCCAAACATAGTGGGTGTTTAAATTAGATCTTTGTGATTTTTCAAGGCCAGAAAGAAATTAAAGTATTAGGATAAATAAATTATAATAGAAACACTCTTTTCTTTTCTTTTCTTTTCTTTTCTTTTCTTTTCTTTTCTTTTTCTTTTCTTTTCTTTTCTTTTCTTTTCCTGGGAGGAGAGGGTTATTCCCCAATTTTCATGGGATTAAATAAACTGTAAACCAAGAGCAGGCTTAAAAGCAGCATCAAAAGAAATTATAGTATTGTAAATTTGATGTAAAGCAATGAAATGTAATAAAAAAAATCACCATATCTCTGCTCCAGGCCTGTGGAATTGATTTTATAATAAGGAATTGATGCTGAATAAGAAAAATATAAAGTATGGGAAATTAATTAAAGTTGTTAAAACATTATCTACAACCTTCATGCAAAATCTTTCTCATTTCTTTTAATACTCATTGCATTGTATAACAATTTCAAGTGATATTTAGATAGTTGGAAAAACTACTTTTCCCAACATATGAGGAAACCTTAACCAAGAGCAAAGAAAGACCATTTATAAACTCTGTAATCATCATTCAGCTTGAGAAAAACAGAAGCAGGTGTGTGGGTCTATATTGGATACTCAGGAGCAAAAGAGATCTGCCATACTAAGGAAATACAGCTTGTTGCCAAAGCTTGTGTACTGTGCATTTGCATTCATTTTCATTCTCAACAAAAAGGAAGGCACCACATCATAGTGACTGATTTCATTCAGCTGTTTTCATATTCTTTCTCCCACAGTCCCCCATAAATTTCTATTGTGCCAACATGTGGAGAATTGATTACATTCTTTCTCAGCCTGTCTTTGAAACTTACAATCAAATTACTCTATGCAATTAAAACACCACAATTATTTTCTTCCTTATAATGTGTTTTCCCCACCCTACTCTTGTCATCTTCTTCCCTATCCATTCAGAGCTCCTATATCACTAGCTTATAATGTAATTGGCTTAGTGTATATTTTGTCCTGAAGTGCCATTATCCATCAACAGTCTAATATATCATTTCAAAATAGCTAGACACCTCAAAAGATGAAGTCAGAGGTGATGTCTATAAAGGAACATTAGTATTAAAAAAAAAAAAAAACCTAGTAGTCACTGTCCTTTGCTTTTTGACAAGAAGCATAGATGAATGTATTTTAAATTAGAAATATCCAAGTTAAAATTTTGAGAAGGGTGGGTAGATTAGCAATATCCAACTGACACCAACACAATGCACATTAATATAATTATTTTTAAATTTGTATGTTTTGAAAATACCATGTACAACATACAAAAAGAAGCATGAAGATTTATGACCAAATACACACTGGGGTCCAACTTTAATCTATCAAGATATATTCAGATCAAGGTTTCTACCATTTATAGACTTAACATATTGTCAATATTGTGGATGTATAGTGATTGGGTATTATGTTTAATTAATATTTTTCCCATTAGTAGAGCCTAGGATGCCTATAAACCTAAGTTAAATGTAGGAAAAGAAGTCCTTTTCTCTAACACTGACACAACTCTGTCCAGTAGTACCACTGGTGGTATATTAAACAAGCAGCAAATCTAAATTAAGTTATGCTGGTTTTGACAGTTACTGCAAACTGACATTTTCATTTGCTTAGTTCCATGTAACAACCCATCATGCAGATATATTACTTGTTGGAACCTCATAAAAACCCTGTTTTTTCTCTGGGCTGTGAGCATGAATTTCTAATGAATTTGGCTTGAGGTGAAAGGCAAGTTCTCTCCCCTTACTGCAAGCAATAGTTTTATTTTACTGAATATCAATTTAATAATATCAGTACAACACACATTTCTTTCTTTCTTATTGGCTATACAAAGCGTTACAGCTTTGACCTTGAACTGAAAAAAATTAAAGAAGGAATAGAAGGATAAAATGCCAAAGAGTTGCAGTGTTTGCTGCTTAGACTTATAATGTACTCTTTTTTAACTGTTTTGGTTCATGTTAGTGATGGCTGGAATCTAAGACATCATTTCTACGTGAAACAGAGAGAGCACTATCTTCATGCTAAAGATCTGACAGCAGAGTCATCTGCCAAACCAACAGAAATGTGTGTGACTTTGCAAATATTTATAATATCCTTACTCAATAATGTCAATCACAAGTTATTTATTTAGAAGGTTGCAAAGTGAGTTAATGTTTAAATATCTTGAATTATAATTATATTTACAAGTAATGTCTTTCACTTAAGACTTCTGATTATTTGCCCATAATAAAGTGCCATCGTGTATATAGAAGCATGTTTTATTAGAACATAGTAACCAGAGCAGCAGAAAAATTCTTAGTATCACAGTCAACTATTGTTCCAAAAGGATGCTGTCAAATTATTTGACCAATATTTTCATAAACAAAATGCTTGATACTGCTGAAATGAATCATTAGAAAAAAACTTACATAATAAGTCAAAGAAAATGATAAGGCATTTGATTTTCAAACTGAATTTGGTTTTGAAAGTGGGCTACATGTAACACAGACTCAGTCATACTTAGAAGAGAACACCAGCTTTAATATCAATATTAGTTCACTAAAATAGAGACTATTAGTACATGAAGTCCATTGCCACTATTAGTACATGAAGTTCATTATACCAACTAAATAGTCATATAAGAATGGTAGTGTTACTGATGGTTTATTAAAAAAAACCGCTTGTTTTATATATTATATCCTTTTATATATTGCATCTATGTTATATTGATTGATAAGCAGTATTACTTGTTTAAAATTTTAAAATCTTTTTTACTGGTTTTTGTATATTGGCACTGCATAAACTCCCACTTATATACTCACATAAATGACAGTGAATAGCAAATAAACACACACACAAACATTCACATACACACACATTCCAGTGTTTCCAATATATACAGTTTCAGAAATAAGTTTATAAATAAAGTAGGAATTCATACATAAATTGATCAACTAAATAGTAATGAAAAGATAAAGATTAAGTTCAGAATGAGAAAACAAATACAAATTGTTTCAATGAAGCCAAGTTAAAGATGAAAGTCTAGTCTGATAGCCACAGCAATGAAAGCACTTTTTTTTTTTTCAGGAAATACAAACTACTCAAACAACAGAAAACATTAATAGAGAATAATATCCATAGGTCTTTGAAATGCTGTGCACAATATCTATCATATTGTACTTTTAGAAATTGATCTTATTAATCAAATTTCTGCCATTTCCATGTAAGAATTTATGTAGATTTGGGGTCAATACAGAATGTAGATCCATATATTACAATCAGTCCCATTTCACAGATAAGTAAACTTGTAAAGAAATTTGTAAGCATGTTTATTTAGAACTAAAACTGAATCAGGAATCATGTATTTTATTTTTTATCTTGAGGGAAAAAGCAGAAGTATGAGGATGTCTGCTATATATACTGCAGAACAGGAATAAAATGGCAAAAGAAGTGAGTATCATATACTATAAACACAACCAAATTGTTGATTTGCTGCATATGCCAATCATGTTGAAATAGGTGAAATGTAATTTTTTGTTTAATATTAAAAAAGAACTTGAATGGTTAGAAAACCATTAAAACCTTTATGATCTGAGGACTAAGCCCACAGCCATGTTATTACTGAGTGAAGGCCCTAACCATGTTTATGTTTAATATATGAAATATTAGGGATTAATGAAATCATATAATCTTCAGTGGCTGCAATGTTATGTGTTAAAATTTGCACCTAGTCTTTTTTTAACTCTAAAGGCTAAATGTCAAAGCTTTTTATTATTAAGCTGCCTTCTTCCTCCTCCTCCTCCTCTTCTTCTTCTTCTTCTTCTTCTTCTTCTTCTTCTTCTTCTTCTTCTTCTTCTTCTTCTTTCTTCTTCTTCTTCTTCTTCTTCTTCTTCTTCCATCAGAGGAGTACCTGTGTAGGTAATGGGGGACCCATGTATAATGTTTGGGCATGCTCATGTGAAGAGATGACGGTCTGTCATTCAAAAAATATCTAACATATATAAAATATAGTAGTAGCTTTCTGTGACGCATTATTCTTTTATGGTGTTTGTCATATGCTAGCCTTCCTCTAAGATTTTGAAAAAGACAAAAGCCCTACCTTACTGAGATACAAGAATGTCTAACGTTTTAAGAAAGATAAGCATGCTTTCAACATATAGATTTGTCAGAGATGGGTAAGATGTGAGAGTGTTTTTCAAGTTACTACATTAATCCGAAGCAAAAACAATAACACTTGCATAAAGTTATCTACTGATGCATACCAATAACAAGCTTGGTGACTAGAAACAACCCTATATTTATTATTTCTATGAATATTGGTACGCAGGCACAGGCATACCTTGCTTAGGCTCCCTGCTCTCAGTTTTATATGGCTATTCTATAGCAATTTTAAAAACATTTTATTGATACTTCGTGAGTTTCAAATCATGCAACCCAGTCCCACTCATCTTTCTATACCCTCATATTCACCATCACCCTTGCAACTTCCCCTCAAAATAAAAGAAGGAGCAAGAAAACACTAACAAGAACAACAAAACCCAAAGTATAGCAAATATCTCATCAAGGGAGCTGTATATCACAGTATATCCCTCTGTCCACAAATCTTCACTAGCAAGTGTTTATTGCAATGTGTCATTGGTTTGGTTTGAGATCTCTAGCTTCTGTGACACCATCAATATTATTTAAGTGCCCTGCTTTTGGTCTTATACAGCTGTTCTATAGCATTTTTGGATTACTTTCATCTGTAGAGCTTTGTTCATTGGAAAGTTTGTATAGTGATTGGCAGTACTTATTTAGTTATGGTTATGGGTCTTAGTATTTTTGCAATTTGTCTGCCAGGGACAAGTCCTAGAGACCACTGAAAATTATGGCCACATATCCTTCATAAAGTCTTTCTTATAATATAATCACTTCTGCTTAAAGTTTATACATGACTCTTAGATGGAAATTTCTCTCTTCTGAAATAACCCAAATCCTACTTTAGGTTCTTATACATTATTTTATCAGAACTACTCTGGATAGATGTCCTTTGAACTAACAAAAAATCAATTAGTACCTTGAATACCCCAAGTAGAATTTCATTTGTGTCTGGTCAAAGAAGGAGAAATCATCATGTTCACAGTTCGACCAATATAGACAGGGAGGTTATTAGTCTAGGCATGATTTTTAAGTCAGGGAACAAGAACATTGGCAATCATTTTTTTCATATGTGCTGCCTTCATAATCTCTATTATAAATTGCTTCAAATAATTGATTCCTAATAGCATTTACATATAAAACCAACAGAAAGTGGGGAAAGAAGGATTAAATGCTGAAGATATTAAACTGAATTGCTGTCCTTTGTGTTTCAGAGGAAGTGTAGTACATTTAATTGAAGTAAACAAAGAAAGAGTAGTACACAGATAGGTGCTGGAAGAATATCATCAAGTGATGTCCAGAGGATATTTGAAAGTCAAAAAGGAGTAGAGGGTAGGGGCAAAAGTAAAAACTAGAGGAGAAAACATGGGAGCCATTTGAAAAGAACTGTCAGATATAAGTGGATGATTCTCATGACAGAAAAGGAAGGAGGAATTAATTTGTATAGGAATTGATGAAATGAAAGTTAAGATAGAATATAGTTTAATTTTAAATGTTAAAATTTATGAGTATTTTTGTGATAATGTATTTAACTTAAAATATACTTCAGATAAATGAATATTTAGGCATCCTTTCTTCCTGTATACAGGTTTTTTATGTGTTACAGACAACACTATCAACCTAATGTATAACTCATTTTTATAGCATTGTAAAAGCAATATGAAGGAGCTTAGAATGATACTCATTTGAGGGATAAATATCAGACAGAGCCTTGTAAATGTAAAGGAATGATTTATATTTTTGACAGTGCCCCAATCAACCCAATTTATTTTTCATGGACTGTTAAAAACTTCAAAACATATGAAAATGGCAATATTTCTTAGACTGTGATTTCTTTACACTATATCTCTATTCTTTAATCACAGAAACTACTTTGAAACCCTAACATTTTCTAACATTTACATTCAGCAGTTATTTCATTTGCATTAACAAAGTTGTACTTACATGCATATCATTATGACATTTAAAGAAGATTACATATTTTATGACAAAATCATGTCTTATTAACCTTTATGTCCATATGTTTTTTTAATAAGAGGAGTAGGCAGATTGAGAGATATCTCAGTGATTAAGAGAGTATGCTGCATTTTTTCATGTCCAGTTTTGTTTCAGTCTACTATATATATTTTAGATCTTAACCACCTATCAATTGTACAATTGGCAAAAATATTTTCCCATTCTGTTGGTTGCTCATTTGCCCTATTTGTGGTGTTCTCTGTCATATAGAAGTTTGCCAATTTTATGAGGTCCAATTTATTAATTGTTGGTCTTAGTGCCTGTCCTATTGGGGTCCTGTTTAGAAAGTTATTTCCTGTGCCAGTGTATTCAAAGATATACCTTATTTTCTCTTCAGTAACATTCAGGGCATCCGGCCTTATGTTGAGGTACTTTTTCCATTTGGACTTGAGTTTTGTGCAGGGTAATAAATATGGATCTATTTGCATTCTTCTATGTTTATTCATCCAATGTAACCAACAGCACTTGTTGAAAATGCTCTCTCTCTCTCTCTCTCTCTCTCTCTCTCTCTCTCTCTCTCTCTCTTTTATTTTTTGACTCATTTGTAAAAAAAAAAAAAAGAAAAGAAAAGAAAAGAAAAAGAAAAGAAAAGAAAAGAAAAATCAGTTGTCCATAAATGTGAGAACTTATTCCTGGGTCTTCAAATTCATTGATCAATATCTGATTTTATACCAATGTCATGCTGTTATTTTATTACTAACAATTTGTACTAATCAAGAAGTTAGATGGAATTTACATCTGATCCCCCCCCAAAAAAACCCCAAATTTTCTTCAATAAAATCTCACTGAGTACATTAACCATAGTTTAAGGGTAGGCCTCATGGCCAGAAGTAAATGGTCAATACAGAAAGAACTCAGTGATGTTATTGTAGACTTACTATCAGACTATTTTGTTCTGGTATTTTATGGTCTACTGGTCTTTTGCTTGTATATCATGGCTTCTAATTTTGTTGCTTTTAGTGTGTGTGTGTGTATTCCATTTACTGTTTTGTTTGCCTGCTCATTTTCTAAAGAGAGAGAGAGAAAGGACATGGAGTTGTGTTGGTGAGGAGATGGGGAGGATGAGGAAAGAGGTGGGGAAGGGGAAACTGACCAGAGTATATTGTAGGAAGATTTTTAAAGAAAGAAAGAAAGAAAAAAAGAAAGAAAGAAAAGAAGAAAAGAAAGGAAGGAAGGAAGGAAGGAAGGAAGGAAGGAAGGAAGGAAGGAAGGAAAGAAGGAAAGAAAAAACAGCATATATTGATTTTGAGGACTCAGGCTCAGCACTAGCACCCATTTCAAGTGGCTCACAACTGCCTGTAACTTGACCTCCATGGAAACCAAATCCTCTGCGCTCAACAGACACCTGTGTGTTTCCACATACAGACAAAAATACACATATACAATTATAAAGAAAGCAATTCTGAAAAGCTAAGAGGAATATCATATACTATCAATTATGGAATGATGTTAAGTCATTTTTGAAAGACTGATTTTAAAACGGGTATGCCCCAACCTGTGGCCTGTAGGTTGCATATGACCCAGAATAGCTATAATGTACCCCGATAATTTCATAGATCTTAACAATATATGTAACTGTATACATGTTTGTGTATGGTCATTTATGCTTTAAAAATATGACAAAAAATAAATACTGTTAAAATATAGTAAAACTAAAGTGATGATAAGAAAAAAGAAAATTTTGAGCAGTTTTGGCAACTATGAAAGTTTAAATAAATGCCCATTAATCATTAACATATTTTTTGAACAGGAAATAAATCTATACACACACACACACACACAAACACACACACACACACACACACATTATATATATATATATATTATACTTAATTACATATGTAATTAAATCTATATTCTAATAAATAGCACAAGGACAAACCTGAAAACAAGACAGGTCTATATGAATATCCACTAGATGGCTCCTCTATATTTCTATCTTATGTTAGCCTCTTTTCTAAGGAAAACTCAAAAGTTCACTCCACTAAACTGTGCCCTATTTTATTATCCATATCTAAAATTATCTATAGCAGTGAAGAAAAGTTCAAACCATATTACAGTAAATTAGGAGATTTAAG
This sequence comes from Mastomys natalensis, assembly GCA_021653895.1. NCBI lineage: Eukaryota > Metazoa > Chordata > Mammalia > Rodentia > Muridae > Mastomys > Mastomys natalensis. The sequence continues at coordinate 267,364 of JAJTUV010002950.1, forward strand.
GCCTTATTTGTATCAATCATTTAAGGAAGCATTTGAAAATGGCCACTCTGCAGGTACTAGTATTCAGGACACCAGGTGAATGGATTTGCATGAGGAGTGGCAGTAACTTAAGATGTTTTTAACAATATGAAATTGTGGGGTCCCTCTTCAATCAGAAACACCTGAATTGAAGGGCAATTTGGAGTTGTACAATTGACATCATTGGGCACAATATTTGGGAATGATGGGATGAAAAATAAACTATGTAGAACATTCTTGGTTTTGACTGTTCCTGGTAAAACAATGTGAACTATTCCTAATTGTCTCAGGAACCATGAAGTTGACTTTCAAAAGTGGCTGTACAAGTTTGCACTCCCACCAGCAATGGAGGAGTGTTCCCTTGCTGCACATTCTCACCAGCATAAGCTGTCACTTGAATTTTTGATCTTAGCCATTTTGACAGGTGTAAGATAGAATCTCAGAGTCATTTTGATTTGCATTTCCCTAATGACTAAGGGCACTGAACATTTCTTTAAGTACTTCTTGACCATTAGATATTTCTTTGTTGAAAATATTCTGTTTTTCCCTATACCCCATTTTTATTGGGTTATTTAGTTTGGTGGTGTTTAATGGAGAGTGGCATCAACACACCAACAAAACCTTTGACCCAAAATTTGTCCTGACTATAAAATATGCATGGATAAAGATGGAGTAGAGATTGAGGGAATGGCCAATCAATGCTTGGCCCAACCTTAGACTCATTCTATGGGATAGAACTAACCCTTGACACTTTTAATGATACTCTGCTATGCTTGCAGACATGAGCTTAGAATATAACTTTTTCCAAACAGGCTTCAACCAGTAGCATATGGAAATAGATACAGAGACCCATCGTCAAACATCAGACAGAGCTCAGGGAGTCTTGTAGAAGAGTAGGGGATAGGACTGAGTGACTCATAAGGGTCAAGGAGACCACAGGAAGACCTATCTAGTCAACTACCCTGGACCTAAGGCAGCTCACAGAGACTGAACCACCAATCAAAGAACATGCAGGGGCTGGAGTTGGGTTCCTACATATTTGTGGCAGATGTGCAGTCTTCATAGAGGTCCTTTAACAATTGGAGAAGGAACTGGGGCCTCTGTCTGACCTTCTGCCCTGCCATTGGATTTCCTACCTATAGCTGTACTGCCTGGTTGGGCCTCAGTGGGAGAAGATATGCTTCGTTCTGCTCTGACTTGATGTCTCAGGGTGAGTAGTGCATAAAGGGGGGTGCCCCTATCTCTGAGGCAAGGGGAGGGGGTAATGGTGGAAGGGATTTGTAAGGGTGGGACTTGGAAGGGAGGATAGTGTTGGGGATGCGATCAGATATAAAGTAATTAAATTAACAAAACCAAATGTGAACTGATTCAAATCTTAAAGACTCTATGAATATTCTTATTTCTAAAGGTATCAAATTCTACAACCAAAAGACTTTGGACATATTGGAGATGGAAGCACACACCTTTAGTCTCTGGACTCTAGAGTCAGACTGATCTCTGTGAGTTCACTGCTAGCCTGGTCAACATACTGAGTTCTAGGCCAGCCAGGGCTACTATCACAACCTTTCCCAAACCAAACAAATGCAGAAAGAAACAAATTACTCTCTGAGGCATTAGATTAATGCACTTTTAACCTATAAAGAAATCACCTATTCTACTCTTAATCTTAGATATACATTGGAGCAACCCAGGGAATTACAAATTATGCTAATGCCCTGATCTCCCCTGTATGGATTAGATTTCAAGTATGTATAGGATATGACAGATATCTGCTACTCATGTATTTCAAAAGTGTCTAGATTATTTTAATGGCTATATCAAAGTTGAGAACCATTGATCCACAACAGATACTTCATTTCAAATAAAAAGAACTGAAGTCATAACAAAACTAAGAAAGATGATATAAATCATACAAGCTGCTGTCAAAGTTAAGACTAGAATCCCAATATCTTGATTTGTCCCTACAAGTCTTGTTAATTAAAAAAAAAATGAATTGAATCTCTGGGGTCTTTTAGTTGTTGTTAAAACAGCAAAAACAGTTTTAGAAAGAAAATGCTTTCAAATGTTATAATGATAATGAACAATTTTACAGTGTACTGTTAAATATGCATTTCTATGCTATCCTTTCTTCACAGTATTTGAGAAGGAAGTTTCCACAAATGCTGTTTAGCAGTTGAAGAACAGAGATAAACCATATAGTCTGTTCACCACAAATCTTTTTAGTGTGTGTGACTGTTGATACTGAGGGAGATAAAAGGGATATGTCCACTGCTCTCAAAACAGACAGACTAAAAAGAAATCAGGAAAAGCACAATAACAATTAAGGAAAAACCCAGGGGAAGGATAATTCTGAAACAGATGCAAATTCAATATGAAGTTAGATCAACCACCTGCAGAAAGAACTTCAAAATCTAAGAGAAATGTGAGAGCAACCAGCAGACACCACAAGGCTTTGTTGTAAATAAAATCAATTTTATGGTTTCACTCAGCCCTTAATTTGCCAAAATGTTCAAACTAAAACCAATATACAAGCTTCAGCGAACTCAGCAGGGTGAACACTTTTTGTTGGAGCTGGTTGCAAACTGCCAAGCAATATGGGATAAAAGCATTTGCACGGCTATACTCTCACCCACAGAGAAGATGTTCCTCATTTTGAAGGTCAGGCCATACATCACTGGCCCAATGTCAGGAAACATGCATTTCCTCCGCCTACGCTGTGCCAGGTCAGTCAGAAAATAAACAAAAGCAACTGGCACCCCCACAAGACAGCTACCCTTCAACTGGTCTAGCTTCTTCTCTACCATTCCGTTTGCAAAGAATCCAGGCAGGGAAATTTAAACATGTTTAAAAGATTAGAGATTCTAATATCTCACAGCAACAGATTTTCTGTTTCTCTCTCTCTCTCTCTCTCTCTCTCTCTCTCTCTCTCTCTCACTCAACATAAGGCAAATTTGTATTGAACTTGAAGTGCTATATTATTGACAGTAATTCTCTTTAAAAATTTCACCAGAGATGTGTTTATATCTATTTCAGATTTTCTAGAGTTTTTTTGCTTTGAAGTACCTGCTAGCAAAGTGTCATTATAAGTCACGGGTCTATCATCTCAGATAGTTTTAAATTTCAACAGAAGTTACCCGAACTGCTTGTGAAGGACCACTGATACATTACACATGTAACCTGAAAAGATGAAAAGGGCCTTGGCTACTGGGTGATCACTTTTCATTAAAAATTCCGTATGAATACTTTATCTGATCACCTTGTGCTCATTTGATAGTTCAAAAACAAATCTTGGCATACCTAAACATCTTAAAGAAGTTAAAGATAATATGGCTTTCCAATATTCAGCTGTAAACATGAATGTAGGAAAATGCAGAGGTGAAAAATGTTTCTAATGTATAGCAGATTATAACAGAAACATTTGTAGAATATATGGGGCCCACAATAAAGTCATTGAACTCGGGAAAATGGTTTTAATGAGGAGGTAATCAAAAGACTAGGAGACTAAAATCACATCACTGGATTAAATGATTTTATATCTATGGAATCTTAAACCTTCAAAACCCAGGAATGTTCAGTACACTCCTAATTAATATATCTGTGTTTTTTTCCCAATTTTCTCTGATTTTAAACTCTTGGCATCATTCTATTCTATTAATATAGACTTAAAAGTATATAAATATGCCTAAAGTCCTTGGATAAGAGTTGTCTTTATTTGAAATGAGGTCTACTCTCTCAAAGACATTATAGCCAGTAACTTAACAACAAATTAATCTCTTGTAGACTAAATCGGTGAGTTATATGTCCATTGTGATTTTCTTTTTATGAAGGGTTGAATTAATTCACATGATGATATGAAGGCTTAGAACAACAATACGACATATTCAATGCCAAGTCAGCCAGTGGCCATGGATGCTTACTAAATAAAATATGTTTGTGACTGATTATGTGCCACACAGTTTGCAAGTACAGGATATATAAGTCAAGTGGGGGAAGAAATGGATCTTGAATTCTTTGTCCTTCCTTAATATAAGAAAAATTCAGATCTCTCTGATATATAGTCAGATAGCATAGAGTAGAAGTGGTTAATGAAGAAAATCGATAAGTACACATGTAATCCTTCTGAGCTAATAATTTGTCTGATATCTCATGTGGAGTATAGATTTCATGACAGCAGGCAATGTGAATAGAAGAGAACTGATTGATAGATGAACACATCACAAAATGTTCAGAGAACTTAATAGTTCACTTTCTCTTTAGGACTTCCATTAGATGAGCTTCTATCTTTTCTGACAGAGAGAGAGAGAAAGAGAGAGAGAGAGAGAGAGAGAGAGAGGGAGAGAGAGGAGAGAGAAGAGAGAGAGAGAGAAACTGTTTTTCCTCTCTGCAAAATGACATTTTTTTGGTGAAAAAAATGTTTTTTGGAATAGAAGTCATTTTATTAAAAAACCTTAGTGAAATTGTAGCTACATTTCATTATGGTAGACTTAAACGAGATTATTAAAAATTATAGAAAATTGGTTAAGAACTATAATTTCTTTTATGAATATTAAAATTAATTTTAGCAAGGATTTTTAGTCAAAAGCAGTGTTTCTGAAACTTTTCAATTTTGTAAATCAGTTTAATATAAAAGGATGAAGATTGACATTACATTTTTTAACACGAAGAAGAGTTCTAAGGCCTGACACTATTACTTATGTTATGGTGTGCTTACAAAAAGGAGCCTATCATGAGTGCCCTCTGAAAGGCCCACCAAGCAGCTGAAAGAGTCAGATGCAGATATTGCCACCCAACCAATGGACAGAAGCTGCTGACCCCTGAATTAGGGAAAAGCTAGAAGAAGCTGACGAGGAGGGCAACCCCATATTAAGAATAACAGTCTCAATTAACTTGAACTCCTGAGATCTCTCAGACACTGAGCCACCAACCAGGCAGTATATGCTAGCTGATATAAGACACCCCACCCCCACCCCCCGGCACATATACAGCAGAGGACTGCCTGGTCTGGGCTCAGTGAGAGAAGATGCACCTAACCCTCAAGAAATTTGAGGCCCCAGAGAGTGGGGAAGGCCTGGTGGGGTGGGGGTCTGGATCTTCTTGGAGACAGGAGGAAGAAGAATAGGATGAGGTTCTTTGGGAGGGTGGATCCAGAGGGGGGAACAACTGAACTGTAAAAAACTAAAGGTATAAAAAAATTAGTTTGCATTCATCACAGAAAAATGATTTCTTATGAACCTTTGGGAAAGCATGTATCATGTATTGCTCATATTCTATCCCAATATCCTTTCTTTAACATTGTGTTTCTGACATATAGCTTCATGTTAACAAAACTTCAAAGAAAACAACTACATGGAAATGATGAGAGAAAGGCAGTAAAATAG